>JASAMZ010001232.1:0-78642 GCA_030248115.1 Linhomoeus sp. GSCO2_2 | reverse complement strand
GACGGCCACATTTTGAATGCTAATAACTTGCGGTAGCATCGTCGGTCAAACTTGAAATTTTCACAGTCGAAAGACAAAACCTGCGCAATTTTTCTACCGTTAGTCCTACAAATTTATCTTGCGTATGTTAACATTTCCGGCGTGTTACCATTGGGCCCGGATTTTCGACGACTGAATCAACTTGGCAAGCCGTTACTTGGCCACCCCTTAACCGATTCCATTAAGATCAACGGCGTTTTATAGGGCACATGATAGGCTTTAATTTGATTCGTAAGCCGAATCGGTAGCACTTGCGGAGCTCTTGTTACGTTGAGTCAAATGCGTGCGTAATATAGAGACTTGCAGAATTGAGTTGGTCGCCAGCTGTTGGACATTTCTGTCATTGTCGAGACGGCGTAGCGGCTGCTCCGTAAGAGCTAGCGATTGGTGTTAGACATTAATTAAAACCTTATTATGGGTCCTATAACTGTCATTGATTTTAATGGAATCGGTCAGGGGAACGGCAAAGTGGCGGCGTGTCGATGTGTAACATCCGCCTAGAGATTGGCCCAAAATCCGAGCCCAAAGTCAACACGCTGAAAATTTTGACATACGCAAGACAAATTAGTCGGACCAACGGTAGAAAAATTGCGCAGGTTTTGTCTTTCGACTGTGAAAATTTCAAGTTTGACCGACGACGCCGCCGCAGGTTATTAGCATTCAAAATGTGGCCGTCTAAAAAAACGCCCTGTATATACGGATGACAATGTGTGTGTGTGTGTGTCTGTCTGTCTGTCCGCGCATTGAAATAAGACATGTGACATATGTGGTCAAGTAGAGTCAAGGTCGCTGAGTACGGATCCAGTGTCCGTTCCTGTTGCTAATTTCGCATTTTCGAGATATTCGCAATTAAAATTCAAAAATGTCGAAAATCGACTTTTTCGCCTGATGAGCTAGCGGCGAAATTTCTTCAGAAATGGAAAGAACATAGACCGCGGATAATTTGTAATAATAATTTGTATTTGTATTTGTATTTGTATTTGTAATAATAATTTTTGCAAATGTGGATTTAATAGAAATACACGATTATTTATCAAAATTCCATGAATTGACACAAATAGAACGTCATTTATTGACGAATATGAATGCAGAAATGGATAGGTCGTACGCCAATAAGAATTTGTGACATGGTTTTACAGTTTTGAAAAATTGCAATTTAGAGATATTTACAATTAAAATAGGAAAATGTCGAAAATCGACTTTTTCACCCGATTAGCTAGCGACGAAATTTCTTCAGCATCGGAAAGAGCATAGACCGCGGATCATTTGCAAGACAAAGGAATTTTTTGCAAATGTGGAATTTAATAGAAATACACGATTATTTATCAAAATTCCATAAATTGACACAAATAGACCGTCATTTATTGACGAATGTGAATGCAGAAATGGATAGGTCGTACGCCAATAAGAATTTGTGACATGGTTTTACAGTTTTGAAAAATTGCAAATTATGGATATTTACAATTAAAATACGAAAGTGTCGAAAATCGTTTTTTTCGCCTGATGAGCTAGCGACGAAATTCTTCAGAAATGGCAAGCACATAGACAACGGATAATTATTATAACAAGAAAAAATTCTTGCTAACGTTAAATTTGATAGAAATTTTCAACATTTTGATAGAAATGCCAAAATTCCATAATTGCCAAGACTGTTGCTCATTGATGAATGTCAACGCAGAAATACGTACAAATCAAACAGAATTCCTGGTAGAGAACGACTGCACCAACATTTGGCAAGTTTTTTTCGCCCGGCCTCAGCCATGAACATCGCCATTCGCTCGCAGTCGCACTCTTAGAGCTGCCAGTTTGTCGAGCGCCAACATTGGCCTTTTCAGAATGGCAGATAGGTCTAGTTGCAGTGTGGCATTTTGCTTTATTAGCTCCAAACTTGATGATTTGTTAACAGATTCTAAGACTTTCTCAGGCACGATGACTAATGTGTCACATTTTTTGATTTTTTTATTTAAACTAATACAAAAAATTGAAGAAATATAATGATACGAAGTTGGGTAAGCTGTAGAGAGCGAATATTGTATTTAGTTTTGTAATTGTCTGCTCGCTGAGCTCCTTTATTTCCAAAAAGTGTGACAAGAAACTTCTTTAATTGCACACCCTTCGAAACTGGAATGGTCTTGCGCCAAATATTGTACGCAGTTTTGCGTAAAGCCTTTTGAAATTTCTGGTTGCTATTGGGACGAAGATACTTTTGCGTTCCTTTCGAGAAGCAAACGCAAATTTCCTCAAAAGTGAACGACGTTTACTAATATAAATCTAGACTCGGACATAGAACAATGTACGAGCAAGCAACTCTAAAAAACCACCACCAAACAAAACTCATAGCACTAAAACCTCAAAATGACTGGAAAAGCGATGCAAGGTGCTTCTATCTCCATTAAAACTTTAGGGTAGGCTGTCAGGCTGGCTACTCTAACCTCTCGAATAAGATGGTGGCGAGGCGTGGGGGGAGGTGGGCGTTTATTATGTGCGTGGCGCACTCAAGCAATTAGCTGTCTTCAAGAAACAAACATGGCACACAAATCAAACACACGTAAACACTACAATACACACAGATACAAGAAACGCAACCCGCCAATAAAACACAACGCAACGCGCACATCACTGCATGGAACGGGGGTATACGACAAGCCTGCCATTTCTGTGCCGTCTATATGCATTTCTTCGCGAAACAGGTCCAGTATTCTCATGTTGTAGTCGTCCGCATCATAAGTTGCATCGTTCCCGACCTTTTTCCATCGTCGTCAACGTCTTCGGCTTCGTCGTGGATAGGTCCTTTGACCGAGCTGGCTCCCGCGATAGCGTTAGAGCCGCCGGTTGATAACGTACCAGGTGGCTCCGCCCGACCATTCCAGTAAGGAGATCAGAACGAAGAAGTTATCTCTTCTGCCCACCAATTCGTTGCAAAGCGTCAAGAGGCGTAGGTACCAGTGACGCATGTTAATTGGTGGCATTTGGCCGGAGACAATGTCATATCGAGCGACAGAAAGCTCCTCTGGAGGAATCATAGTTCCGTCCACGCTCAAGGAAAGTTTGCTAATGCTGACGTGAGGAATTTCAAAAGAATTCTTCGTCTAGTCGGATTTGGAGCTCGCCTTAGATAACACGACTACGTAATTGGGAATCTCTCCCTGCGAACTTGCGCTGTAAAATTAGACGATCCAGACTTGATGAAGTGAGGGCCGTTAACTCCGAACCTGTTGAACTGATATTTCAGTATTAGCCCCTGCCTCAGCCCGCTGGCAACCAAGGATGTAAAACGTTCGCATAGCGTGAGGTATTCAACCGTTAACTTGGCTTCCAAGATTTTCATTTAATCGTCCGTTGTCTTCATCTTTACATCTTTGTGCAGACGCGTCTTGTCGCTAGCTGGTTCAGACTGACGACGACATCGGCGAAAGGCGATAAACACCTCAAGGAAGGGTTCTTGTTTCCTACGGCTATCTCTAGTGGAAGAAGCACCAACGATTCCATTATGTCGTTGTCCTGGGTCTTGTTCCACCTGTCTAGCCAGCCCTTGTTGTTTTCAGTTAGATTGTGGCTTTCATCTTGATCGTGATCCATTTCAGCATGTTGTCCTTAGCCTCCTTATTGTAACCCAGTTTGATTCTCAAATAGGAGATATACTGTAATGCTGGAAACCGGCCTTGGCTTGTATCATCATCCTATTGATCGTCAGGGTCAGATTATCAAAGGCGCAAATTGGAGCTAAACTGCAAGGAGCAACCAAGTCCTCATCCTTCAGCTTCGTTCCGTCGGCGCGTCGCAGAGTCCAGATTAACTTTAAGTACACAAGTGTGGAAAGCCAACTACCGGGTGTCCCAAAAAAAAGTGAACCCTTTTTCTCCCGCTCATAACTTATGCTTCTGTGAATGAATCTGGACCAAACTTTGCACACATATACCTTGATGTGTTGTGAACAAGTGTGTCAAATTGTAAGTCAATCGCTTAAGACTAGCTTGAGTTACGCGCGTATGAATCATTCACGCTTAAATCATTCCTCGTTCTGTGCCCAGTTAGCGTAAGAAGATGCATCCTGACGATAACCGTTCTGTGGTTGTTTGTAACACACAGTTTTCACGAAGCGGACAAAACAGAACCAAAGTATCATATTTATACCGCTGGATGCTTTAGAAGTAAAAAATTTGCCACGCCTGGACTGGGATGATCCACACGCAATGTGATTTCACAGCGAATTCTTGAAAAAGGTAAGATTGATCCAGTTCCCGCCAGATTTGAGGGTGTTATTACAGCCAATTTGTGACACATAACGGCCAAAGATGAGCAGGATTTTGCCGACCTCTCCCATTGATCTGAGTGATATTCGGTTGCAATTTATTCGTTTGAAAGCAAGACACTGCGTGGGTGAGAATGTTTATAATGTTAGGCACTATACTGTAACTCTGGTTGTATCAGGACTATGCTAACAAAATTTGATACACCAAATAAGAACTTTATAGGGTATTTGTATGTAAAATTTGGTTGAGATTGGTAGTCGCAGTAGTGAGTTATAAGCCGGAGAAAAAGGGTTCAATTTTTTTTGGGTCGCCTGTAGAGTGTCTCGTGCCCACTTGAAACTTTGTTGCCCCGCTATTTTCGTTCATGTAAAGAGGCTCGATTTGCGCTTGCGTGACCAAAAGAACGTCAGAGGGAATCAGTTCTAGGGCACCCATCGAGAACAGGAAGTCCTCCTTCTTCCTTTTGGGCAACATGTTTACCATCTCTCACAAATTTTCGTTTTTTCGCCCGGCCTCAGCCGGGCGACACCCTACGAGAGCTCGGCATGCGTGCGTGCGTGCGTGCGTGCGTGCGTACGTCCGTCCGTAACGCTCCCAGATCTCGGCGTTGGAAAGTCGCAGAGCGGAGATCTTGGGCTCTACGGATAGGCCTCGACTCACTGATCATTCCGCTAAGAGGTTTCGAAATTCAAAAGTTTGAATTGCGCGCGCTACAGTAACTCGAAAGTCAAAACGCAAAACGGCCCTAGCTCGCTCGTGTTACGTCGTAGAGCGGCAATCGACACGTCAGGTGAAAGCTCTCGACGCGTTCTTTCATGCGACTGCAAAAGTTCTTTCAATTACGCAAACACGCACCGCCGAAAGCGCCATTCTCGACATTTTGACGCTAAAATCGTTCTAACTCGCTCAACTTGCGTCGTAGAGAGACAATCTCAAGGTCAGTGGATAGCTCTCGACTCGCTGATCATTTGTTCTCCCATTGGTCGAAACTCAAACATTTGAATTTCGCGAGTTACAGTAACCCGAAGGTTTAAAACGCAAAACGGCTCTAACTCGTCTGTCTTGCGTCGTAGAGAGGTGTTCTTGAGCACCATGGATAGCTCTGGACTCACTGATCATTTGTTCTCCCGTTGGTCAAAACTCAAAGTTTGAATTTCGCGAGTTACAGTAACCCAAAGGTCCGAAAACGCAAAACGGCTCTAACTCGCTCGTCTTACGTCGTAGAGCGGCGATCGACACGTCAGGTGAAAGCTCTCGACGTGTTCTTTCATGCGGCAGCAACAATTTTTAACATTACGCAAACACGCACCACGGGAAACGCCATTCTCGAGAATCAAACACTAAAATCGCTCTAACTCGCTTGATTTGCGTCGTTGAGAGACGATCTCGAGCTCAGTGGATAGCTCACGACTCACGGATTATTTGCAAAACTTGCTCTGTCATATGTTTGGCAAAACTTTGACAAGTTTTAGTCACTTTTTTAAAAGCGTTGCTCAAAAGAGGGATTTTCTTGCTCTAAAAACCAAATCCCGGGCGATATCAATATTGCTAAGCAATACCCTCTTGCGAAGGGGGAGCTCGTGAAGCAGAGCAATACGGGCGATGAGCTCTCGCACTCTCTGCAGAAAGAACGAAACTCTATGCAATGTCAGTCAGAATACAAACTCAACTTTTTAATATCGGAGCTTGTTGGCACTCTGCCACTTGAAAAGCAAAGGAGTGCTGTAGGAGTGGTAAAAGCCCACAGTTAACACCTTCGGGGCTAGCGCTCGTTACGAAGCACCTATGGAGCCAATTTTTTTTAAGATAGCTTATGATGACGCGCAGCGTGCTCGGGGGGGGGGGGGGGGTGAAAAAATTTGGGTGGTGGAAGAATTTTGCGAAAATTTAAAAATTCAAATTTTCTGGTTCAAACAAATAAAGCACGCCATAACTTGCGCAAAAGTGGCTCAAATTTGATAATTTTTGGACTTGTTGTACCCCTTTTATGCTCTTCAGAACCATACCAAAATGGGCTCCCTAGGTGGTCCGACGCGGGAGTACGGCAGAATATTCGAATTAGAAAAATATTTTGCGACCTTGAAGCAATTCAAAAATTCTGGTTTTCTGGTTCAAATTTTCTGGTAAAAAAACAAGCACGCCATAAATTTCGCAAAAGTTGGTCGAATTTGATGATTTTTGGATATGTTGTAGCCCCTTGGATGCTCTTCAAAACCATACCAAATTGGGCTCCCTAGGTGATCCGACGCGGGAGTATGTGTGGTAGAAAATTCAAAATGTAAAATTTTTTTCCAACCTTTAGAAAATCATAACTCGAGTTTGCCACAGTGGATCCTCGCCATACGTGTAACCAGGGGGGGGGGGGTATGGGGGGGGAGGTTGAAAGGGAAATATGAAGAATGTGGAGATTTGTTTGGCGTTTTTTTGTGATTTTGAAGGAGTTAACCATGGAAAACAGGTGCATTTTGCCACATATTAACTGTCATCTTTGCTTTTTCCATAGAATTCTGCAAAATACCTCTAAAATTGGCTGGTGGCGCTTCTACATACTGTGCCAAAATGGGCGAAATTCGTCAGCAGCACTACGTACTTTAACGTGTGCGTAATGCTTAAGCCTAGCTGTCTAGCTAGCCGCACCAGCGATCCCCCATACTTCGCTAAAAAGGACCCTGAATATGTCAATAGTACTACGTACTTTAGCGTGTGCATAGCGCTTAAGGTGAGCCATCTGATAAAACATGCATAGATAAATGGACAAAATATCTTGGTGCTGCACTATCATACAATGGAATATGTGGACTTAAGAGAAGCATGGCACAATGCTGCATTCCACCACGCCTACTTAAGTTATTGTCTCACAATTGTAAATATTCGCATAATTCTTACTGTGATTGCAACAGGATGCCACCAACACACAGACACATATTTTACACTACAGGGCAATTTCAATACTGGGATGCAAGAATTGCCCAAAAAGGTCAGAGGTGTGTGTGTGTGTGTGTGTGTGTGTGTGTGTGTGTGTGTGTGTGTGTGTGTGTGTGTGTGTGTGTGTGTGTGTGTGTGTGTGTGTGTGTGTGTGTGTGTGTGTGTGTGTGTGTGTGCGTGTGCGTGCGCGCGCGCGAGCGGGCGGGCGTGCGTTCATGCACACGTGCGTGTGTGTGTGTGTGTGTGTGTGTGTGTGTGTGTGTGTGTGTGTGTGTGCGCGCGCGCGTGTGTGCGTGCGTGTGTACATGTGCGTGCAACGTGTACTACAAGCCAGGCTGGAATTGTAGTCCTATGTATATAGTAAGCAGCTAACGGTGTCTGTTGTGATTGAGCGAGTGAGTGTGCCAGCATAATGCTAAACACTGCGTACAATTGACGTGCGTTCTTATAAGCGTCCAGGTGAACGTTTAAACAATGGACAAATGGTCGAGTGGTTAAGGCGTCGGACTATTAATCATTATGTCCCTGGATCAATCCCTCAGCCAGGTGTGAATGTTTTGCTGCAAAAAACTGTTTTCATTTGAAAGCTTTTGTTTTGTCATTTAGTCAGTCGTCACGAGATCCAAAAGGATTAGAATCATTCAATGTGATTGAGAACGTTATCGGCAAGTGATCAACCGCACAGAACAATTGTCATTAGCTGCAATCGAACGATCGAATGGTCGTCAGACTTACGAGCAGTGGCAGCAGGCATTCTGTCAGTTTTACGTCAGTGGCTTGGCATCCATCGCAGAACAGTAGCACTATCAACTACGGGCTAAACGCTCTAGTCCTATGCATATATTACGTCTGTCTGCTTGATAGTGCTAAATACTATGTACAATTGACGCGTGCACTTATAAGCGTCCAGCAGAACCTGTCAACACCAGCGTCGTGGCATGATGGTTAAGGTGTCGTACACGCAGGCGATGAACACTTTTGATCACATTGCTTTTGCAACCAGTTAGTCATTGTGTCATCGTTGAATCACTTTGCTGCAGTGACATTTCGACCACTCACTGGTCAGCAGCTAAAGAGATGCGCCAAACGCAAACACCTACATATGAGCAAACCACTGTTAGGGGCATGGGCTTACAAACACCAATGGACAAACCACCATTAGGAGCATGGGCTTACAAGCACCTATGAGCAAGCCACTGTTCGAGGCATGGGCTTACAAGCACCTATATGAGCAACCACTGTTAGAGGCATGGGTTTACAAGCACCAATGGGTAAACCACTGATAGAGGCATGGGCTTACAAGCACCAATGAGCAATCAACTGTTATAGGCATGTTCATAGTGGTTGTGGATGGTCGGGCATGTTCTGTAGGCACAGAACAGATACAGCAGACGATCGGTATCAGCTGTGGGCTAACCAGAACACGAGCTACATTGTCCTATATACTAAGTGGCAAATCTCTGTCTGTCTGTGGGTGTGTTTGTTAACACGATAACTCTAGACACAGTTGACGGATCCTGGAGATCTATGTATCAAAAGAACCACCTTGGCCTGGAATAGAACGTCTCCTATTGTGGACTTTGACCAATGTCTAAATTCCATGAAAATCACGAAAATATCGACTGCACAGTACATTCTAAACACTAAGGAGTGCCTGGGGACCATTTTCTTGGAAATTTTGCATCGTTGGGTCATCATTCACTGCAGAGTTGTAGCTGTGGGACTCTGATGTGTATTCTGAGGCACAGGAACAGGCATAATGGTAAATGCGGGCACTGGCAGGGGCACTTTGTTAAACGACTTCAGATCTATTGGAAATCACCTATGGGCAGAAGGCAGATATCCATGTGTTGAATTCAAGCACGGGAACAGGCACAATGGTAAATGCGGGCGCTTTCAGGGACATTGTGTCAAACATCCAGTGTCAAAAATTTAGATCTATCTGAAATCACCTATGGGTTAAAAACAAACACCCATGTGCTGATTTCAATGTATTCTGACGCATGGGAGTCTGGCTCTTGTGACGAGTGGCGCCAGCCATTGGTTTCTGAGTCTTGCAACCAGTGGTGGCGTGCCATGGGCCTCTGAGTCTTGCAACCAGTGGTGGCGTGCAATGGGTATCTGTGTCATGCGACCAGTGGTGGAGTGCCATGGCATGGGCCTCTGAGTCTTGCAACCAGTGGTGGAGTGCCATGGGTCTCTGTGTCTTGCGACCAGTGGTGGCATGCCATGGCATGGGTCTCTGAGTCTTGCAACCAGTGGTGGCGTGCCATGGGTCTCTGTGTCTTGTGACCAGTGGTGGTGTGCCATGTGTCACTGCATGCTTCAAATATCGGAGATTGGCTAACGACAGTCCTGTTTTGACAATGGAGTATTACCTACGGGCTAAACACTCTAGTCCTATATACTAAAGGGCGTGGACTCTGTTTGTTTGTTTGTTTGTTTGTCTGTTTGTTTGTTTGTTAACATGATAACTCTTGACACAGTTGACAGATCGCGATGATCCATACATCAAAAGAACCGCCATTCTCTGTAGTTGTGCATCTCCTCTTGTGGACTTTGGCCGATGTCTAAATTCCGCAAAATTTGCGAAAATATCAGCTGCACAGTACATTCTGAGCACTAAGGAGTGTCTGCAGGCCACTTTTGTGGAAATTTCGCACTGTCGTGTCACCGTTCACTGCAGAGTTGTTGCTGTGAGACTGAGGTGTATTCAGAGGCACGACAACAGGTGCGACAGTAAATGCAAGCACTGACAGGGGCACTTTGTCAAACAACTTTAGATAAACCTGAAAACACCTATGGGCAAAGCACAAATGTCAGTGGGTTGAATTCAGTGTATTCTGTGGCATGGGCGCTGGTGCAACCATATCAAATGGCTTTAAATCTATCTCATTCTCATATGGGCTGTTGTGAATGCACAATTTCCATAAGCTTCAGAGTAAATGCAGGCACTGGCAAAGGCACTGTGTCAAATGACTTTAGATCTATCTGAATCTCCTATGGGCTGATGTGAACATTGGCTGTGTGGCTGTGTTGTTGTGAGCAGTGGCTGGGCGCCATGGGTCAATGCATCAGCTCCATAAGAATGCACAAATTCCACAAGCTTCAGAGTAGATGCAGGTACTGGCATAGGCACTGTGTCAAATTGTTTTAGATCTATCTGATTCTCCTATGGGCTGTTGTGAGCAGTGGCTGTGTGACAGAGTGGTTGTGAACAGTGGCTACTTTCCATAGGTCAATACATGTGGCTCTGTTTCCATAGGCGTTCAGCTGTAGAGTATGGAGTATCACCTACGGGCTAAACACTCTAGTCCTATATACTAAGCGGCAAACCTCTGTCTGTTTGTGTGTTTGTGTGTTTGTGTGTTTGTATGTCTGCAAACGCCATAACTCTAGAGATCTTTGAGAGATCGGGATGATCTATAGCTTAAACTGACCGCCATTCACTGTAGTTTTGCACCTCCTATTTTAGAAGTTTGGCCGATGACTAAATTCCACAATATTTTGCAAACATCGACTGCATCAGCACATTCTGAGCACAGAAGGCACCACACGCTGTGGTTGGTGTTTGATTTCGCGCCAAACGCTCCTTACGGTGTCACCATGTTGTGTGGTTGTCGTGGTGAGAATCTAAAGTGTATTCGCAGGCACTGTATGCACTGGCAGTGGCGCAGCATCAAACTGCTTTGGATCGATGTCAAATGTCTTTAGATCTATATGAAATCTCTTACGGGCTAAACCCAAACGTCTACGGGCTAAACCCAAGTGTCTATTGTGTATTTACAGGCACGGGAGCTGGCATGAGTCTAAATGTAGGCACTGGCAGGGGCACAGTGCCAATGGCTTGAGATCTATCTGAAACGTCTTATTGGCTGATCCCAAATGTCTACAGAATAAACACAAGAGTCTACTGTGTATTTACAGGCATGGGAGCTGGTGCAACCCTAAACGTAGGCACTGGTAGGGGCACAGGGTCGAATGGCTTGAGACCTATCTGAAATGTCCTATGGGCTAAACCCAAGTGACTATGGGCTAAGCACAAGTGTCTATTGTGTACTCACAGGCATAGGAGCTGCTGAGATCCTAAATGCAGGCACTGGCAGGGGCACGGTGTCAAATGACTTGAGATCTAACTGTAATGTTCTGCGGTGGGCTTAATTCAATGATTGTGTTATTTCCTTTACCAGATTACCCATGGGCTATCAACCATAGAGATTCTCCTGCGGGCTAAAGGCACCCAAAGAGTCAGTTTGTTTGTTAACACGATAACTCTTGACACAGTTGACAGATCCTGGAGATCTATGGCTCAAAAGAACCGCCTTGCTCTGGAATAGTGCATCTCCTATTGTGGACTTTGGCCGATGTCTAAATTCCACAAAAATCGCGAAAATATCAGCTGCACAGTACATTCTGAGCACTAAGGAGTGACTGCAGGTCACTTTTGTGGAAATTTCGCACTGTCATGTCACCATTCACTGCAGAGTTGTCGCTGTGAGACTCTGAGGTATATTCAGAGGCATGGGAGCAGGTGCGAAGGTAAATGCAGGCACTGGAAGGGGCACTTTGTCAAATGACTTTAGATTATTCTGAAAACACCTATGGGCTAAGCACAAACGTCGGTGGGTAGAGTTCAGTGTATTCTGAGGCATGGGCACTGGTGCAACCATAAAGTCAGGCACTGGTAGGGGTACAGCATCAAATGGCTTAGATCTATCAGATTCTCCTATTGGCTGTTGTGAGCAGTGGCTGAGCGCCATGGGTCAATCAATACATGAGCTCCATAAGCATGCACAATTTCCATAAGCTTCAGAGTAAATGCAGGCACTGGCAAAGGCACTGTGTCAAATGTCTTTAGATCTATCTGAATCTCCTATGGGCTGATGTGAACATTGGCTGTGTGGCTGTGTGGTTGTGAACAGTGGCTGCTTTCCATAGGTCGATACCTGTGGTACAGTTTCCATAGGCTCTCAGCTGTAGAGTATACAGCATCACCTACGGGCTAAAGGCACTAAAGTCCATTCAAAAATAATGAGAACTGGAGGTTTTTGGCACTCCGCCGCTTGAAAAGCGAAGGAGTGCTATAGGAGCGGTAAAGCCTACAGTTAGCATGTCCGGGGCTGGCGCTCGCTACGAAGCACCTAGGGAGCCAAATTTTTTTTTAAAAGATAGCTTAGGACGACGCGCAGCGTGCTCGGGGGGTGAAAAAATTTCGGTGGTGGAAGAATTTTGCGAAAATTCAAAAATTCAAATTTTTGCTAAGTAAAAAATAATATGCAGGCCATAACTGTCGCAAAAGTGGACCGAATTTGGTGATTTTTGGATATGCTCTAGCCCATTGGATGCTCTTCAGAGCAAAACCGGAACGGGCTCCCTAGGTGGTCCGACGCGGGAGTACGGTAGAAAATTCAAAATTTTTAATTTTTTTCCGACATTTAAAAAATCGTAACTCGAGTTTGCGACGGTGGATCCTCGCCAATTTAATTTCTGACCTGGACACTTATATTATCTTTCATTCGACACCAAAACCGCCGAGATCAGTCTTGTCGTTCGGGAGATCTGCGGTGCCAAAAGTCCCGGGTCTCGAGCGGAAAATTGGGATTTTCGACTTTGAATGGATTTTTGGGCGGGAAAGCGTGCCTTTAGCGGCAAATTGACCGTTGCAACGTGTTGCGCGTTAAAAGTTGGTCTAGACGAAGTGTCTTGACCATTTTGAGGTACCGTATCCCGGCCGCGCCGAATTTTTGAATCCCGGGGTCAAATTTTCGAAATTGAGTTTTCACTTGTTTCGGGGGTTTTCGACGACGCTGAACACGAATCCGGCGTTTGTTTTGCGATTTTAGACGCCTTTACCCTGCTTTCGGCACCCGGCCGGCCAAAAATTGGGTCCCGGGGTCGAATTTTCAAAATTGTGTTGACAGTTGTGTCTGGGCTTTCTGACGCCGCAGAACGCGAATCTGTCGTTTGTTTGGCGATTTGCGGTGTATTTAGCCTGATTTGGGCCGAACACTCACGCTCTGTAAAATTTCGCGAAATTCCGAAAATACCGTCCGCCATTGATTTTGCTGCGCCTACAGTACGCCGTCCATATAAGACGCGCTGAGAAAGGCGTCTACGCACGCGCAATCGAACCGAGTTATAGGAGCATCGTACTGTAGCACCGACGCCGTCCACCCCAGCGGGGGAGCTCCCGCTGTGTAGCGTAGATAAGGCACGCCTGTACAATTGGGGCGCCGCTGGCATTCTACATGGTGAGTGGCTATAGACAGTCAGCGGTCAGTACAGCCTGCGCTCATCGTCGTCAGTACTGCCTGCACCAACGCGCCACTTGCGCCACATTGACCTCTAAGTGTATGGCATCTGCTTAGGCCCACCCCGGGCTAAAGACCCTAGTTCTACGCTGAAACAATTGGGAACAAACATATTTAACGGGAATGCAACACTCGTTGGAGTTTCTGTGCCCCCGTCTGCTAAAACAATCACGCGGAGTGCCTATCTGACACTCAAGGAGTGTCACGTATCACTTGTTCGGCTGGCTCCGTGACCTGTTTCAAGGTAGGTGCGCGGTAGGGGTACCAATCGATAGAGTGTGGGGAGTGGGTTTGCACCATGCGTGTTTTGGGAAAATTACGCAACACGCACAGATAACAACGCCCACTAAAAAAAATCGACTTTTTCAATACGTGGCCGATTTTTCTCATTTCAATTGCATTTTGTAGACTAATATGTCCTTATTAAGTGTGTAAAATTTAGCGACCCTAGCTCGACACATAAGAAAGTTACAGCGATTCTCCCGACCCCTACTTTTTTAAATCCTTAACAAATTTTGAAAAGCGCCGCAAAAAATTGCCAAAACTCTGTAACTTGCGAACGGCTTGACCGATCTCGCTCATATTTGGATAGCATATGGTAGGCATATAGGACCAGTTTCGTGTAAAATATCAGACCTATCGACCCAAAACTTCGCGGACAGCAGCCATTCAAATATGCTGCTAGAAACGCCAAATTGGCCGTTTTGCCACCCAGATTTTGCAACTGCCGTTTTCTGGCCATAGCTTGTTGCTGGTTAGTGCTAGTGACTTTATTTATGTACCAATCGATGCGCCGATGTGTGCGCTACATTATTGGTTCCTGACATACTGTGGGATTTTGGCCTCAGTGTAACGATATTAGTAGATCTTTCCGATTGGCTTGGTGGCACCGTAGCTCCTGATAGCAGCAGAATTCGAACATAGTCGTGACCAACAAAAATGTTGAAAAACGGACGACGCATCGAATAAAAAAACCAGAGCTAGCTAGTCCTACCAGGCAACAAGTTGCAGCCAATCAACTAAAGTGGAAAAATTACAGCGCTCGCCAGACAAGGAAAAAATCTTCTTTTGCGAATATCTTTCGTGACGATTGAGGAACCTCGGCGACACTTAGCACACTATTAGAGGGTATGGCTATCTACGCAGCGCACTGCAGTTTGGCCATCTCCGATTAAAAAATATACCCAGTCCTCACCCAGTTCCCTTTTTCCGCGACGGCGTCTTGAAATGACCGCTGCTCAAGAAATATAGAGGCTGCTAGGCTGTCGATTGGTTCGAAGCTGGCCCTATATGCCTACCATATGCTGTCCAAATATGAGCGAGATCGGTCAAGCCATTCGCAAGTTACAGAGTTTTGGCAATTTTTTGCGGCGATTTTCAAAATTTGTTAAGGATTTAGAAAAGTAGGGGTCGCGAGAATCGCTGTAACTTTCTTATGCGTCGAGCTAGGGTCGCCAAATTTTACACACTTAATAAGGACATATTAGTCTACAAAACGCAATTGAAATTAGAAAAATCGGCCACGCATTGAAAAAGTCGATTTTTTCAGTGGGCGTTGTTTTCTGTGCGTGTTGCGTAATTTTCGCAAAACACGCATGGTGCAAACCCACTCTCCACACTCTATCGATTGGTACCCCTAGCGCGCACCTATCTTGAAACAGGTCACGGAGCCAGCTGAAAAACCTCCAGTTCTCATTATTTTTGAATGGACTCTAGTCCTATATACTAAAGCGCAAAACTCTGTTTGTTTGTTTGTCTGTCTGTGTGTTTGTTAACACGATAACTCTAGACATCCTATATACTAAAGCGCAAAACTCTGTTTGTTTGTTTGTCTGTCTGTGTGTTTGTTAACACGATAACTCTAGACAGCGTTGATGGATCGCGATGATCTATACATCAAAAGAACCACCTTAGGCTGGAATAGTACACCTCCTATTGCGGACTTTGGCCGGCATCTAACTTCCATGAAAATCACGAAAATATCGGCTGCACAGTACATTCTGAGCACTAAAGAGTGCCTGCAGGCCATTTTCGTTGAAATTTTGCACTGTCGTGTTAGCAGTCACTATAGAATTGTCACTGTAAGACGCTGACATGTATTTGGAGGCACGGGACCAGGCACAATGATAAATGCAGGCACTGGCATGGGCACAATGTCAAAAGATGTTTGGTCTATCTGAAACCTCTTACTGGCCAAACGCGAACACCTCTATGCAATATTCAGTGTAATCAGAATAACAGGCGCTGGTATCCTATTGCGGACTTTGGCCGGCATCTAAATTCCATGAAAATCACGAAAATATCAGCTGCACAGTACATTCTGAGCACTAAAGAGTGCCTGCAGGCCATTTTCGTTGAAATTTTGCACTGTCGTGTTAGCAGTCACTATAGAATTGTCACTGTAAGACGCTGACATGTATTTGGAGGCACGGGACCAGGCACAATGATAAATGCAGGCACTGGCATGGGCACAATGTCAAAAGATGTTTGGTCTATCTGAAACCTCTTACTGGCCAAACGCGAACACCTCTATGCAATATTCAGTGTAATCGGAATAACAGGCGCTGGTATCCTATTGCGGACTTTGGCCGGCATCTAAATTCCATGAAAATCACGAAAATATCGGCTGCACAGTACATTCTGAGCACTAAAGAGAGCCTGCAGGCCATTTTCGTTGAAATTTTGCACTGTCGTGTTAGCAGTCACTATAGAATTGTCACTGTGAGACGCTGACATGTATTTGGAGGCACGGGACCAGGCACAATGATAAATGCAGGCACTGGCATGGGCACAATGTCAAAAGATGTTTGGTCTATCTGAAACCTCTTGCTGGCAGTGTAATCAGAGGAACAGGCGCTGGTACAATGGCAAATGAGGGCACTGGCAGGGGCACAGTGTCAGAAGACAATAGATCTATTTGAAATCTCCTAAGGGCTAAACGCAAGCATCCATGTGTTAGCTTCAGTGTACTCTGAGGCATGGGAGCTGGTGCAACCCTAAAAGCAGGCACTGGCAGAGGCACAGTGTCAAATGACTTTAGATCTATCAGAATCTCCTATGGGCTGGTGTGAGCATTGGCTGTGAACCATAGGCCAATACATGCTGCGAGTAGTGGCTGATTCCATGGGTCAATACAATTGGCTTTGTTTCCATAGGTGTTCAGCTATAGATATACAGTGTCACCTATGGGCTAAAGGCACTAGTCCTATATACTAAAGGGCGTGGGCTCTGTTTGTTTGTTTGTCTGTTTGTTTGTTTGTTAACACGATAACTCTTGAGAGCATCGATGGATCGCGATGATCCATACATCAGAAGAACCGCCATCCTCTGTAGTTGTGCATCTCCTATTGTGGACTTTGGCCGATGACTAAATTCCATGAAAATCATGAAAATATCTACTGCACAGTACATTTGAGCAAAGCATTTGCACTAAAGAGTGTCTGTGGGTCATTTTTGTGGAAATTTTGCACTGTCATGTTACCATTCACTACAGAGTTGTCTCTGTGAAACTCCGAGGTGTATTCAGAGGCACAGGAGCAGGTGCGATGGTAAATGCAGGCACTAGCAGGGGCACAGTGCCAATGGCATTGGATCTATGTATCTAAAAGGTCCTTTGGGCTAAGTGTCAACACCTAATATGCGAAATTCAGTGTAATCAGAGGCATGGGAGCAGGCGCAATAGTAAATGCAGGCGCTGGCAGATGCACAGTGTCAGAAGACATTAGATCTATCTGAAATCTCCTATGGGCTAAATGCAAGCTTCCATGTGTTAGCCTCAGTGTATTCTGAGGCATGGGAGCTGGTGCAACCCTAAAAGCAGACACTGATAGAGGTGCAGTGTCAAACACTATCCTTATTACTAAGCGGCTAATGCTGTCCGGCTGTTTGTCTGTCACGAATCACCATATCTCTAGATACAGTTGACGGATCGCGACGGGCTATGCACCAAACTGACCGCCGTTTGTCGGCGCCTCTCGCCAGTCGGGTCTCGACTTTGGGCGATCGCTAAAACTCCAGAAATCGCGAAAATATCGACCGCGCAACACTAAACACTGCGCGCAGTTGACGTGCGCTCTTATAAGCGTCGATCTTAATCATCAACCAAAAACGACGATGGCATAGTGGGTAGAGCGTTCGTGATCGATCCCCGTTTGGGTGAAAAGCATTTGCTGCTTAGAATCTGTTTTGAAATCATTTGTTTGCCATTCAGGCAATCCTCACGGGACTCAAGACGTTCGAATCACTTTGGCGTCGACCATTCACTGCAGTTGGCGGCTCGCGAACGCCATAACTTCAGTTGTCAAATCGCGATTGCACCTTAAACTGACACGTTCTATCTGAGAAGTTCCACAAATGCAAGCAATTACAAGCTAACTCGTGAACGCCATAACTTCAGTTGTCGAATCGCATTTGCACCTTAAACTGACACGTTCTATCTGAGAAGTTTCACAAATGCAAGCATCTACAAGCTAAGCTCAAATGTCTTTTGATGTGTGTTCACAGGCGCAGTAGTACCTGCAGCGAGGATCGCTTCCTTTTCGCTGTCCTCTAACCAATAGCAGGCTGGCACCAGGTGTAGCACCACCTGAAATCATCCATGGGCTAAAGGCTAAAGCCCAACGCCCATGTGGCGTGCCATGTATGGGTCGCTCTCGCTGCATGTTCTGAACCAGTTGTGTCGCGCCATGAGACTCTTCATGTTACTTTCCTGACGAGTTCTGTCTGGACTATAGAGATTCTCCTGCGGGCTAAAGTCTATGGGCTAACGCCAATTGTCTATGGGCTAATTTCAAACACCTTTGAGGTTTATTTACAAATGCAAAAATGGTTAAACAGCGGCACAGACACCTGAAGTTTGCAATCATCTATGGAGTAAAGTCAAACATCTACTGTGTGAGCCATTGGCTTCAGCACATTATGACCATGGTGGTGCACCATGGGTCGCATCATGTTTCGACTATTGATGGTTGCCTAACGACAGTCCTCTTTGGACTATGCAGATTCTCCTATGGGCTAACCACCACTAGTCCTTATTACTAAGCGGCAAAACTCTGTCTGTCTGTTAGCGCCATAACTCTAGACACAGTTGTCGGTTCGCGATGATCTATAGCTTAAACTGACCGTCGTAACCTGTAGTTGTGCATGAAGGTTTGTGGAGTTTGGCCGATGTCTAAATTCCAAAATATTTCGGAAATATTGGCTGCGCCAGTACATTCTGAGCACAGAAAGCACCACACGCTATGAATGACATTTGATTTCGAGCCAAAAGCGCTTTACAGTGTCACCATTCACTAAAGAGTTGTCGTTGTGAGACTCAAAAGTGTATTTGCAGGCACTGAATGCACTGGCAGGGGCACAGGATCAAACTGCTTTGCATCTATGCCAAATGTCTTTAGATCTATCTGTAATCTCCTACGGGCTAAACCCAAACGTCTACGGGCTATACCCAAGCATCTATTGTGTATTTACAGGCACTGGACCTGGCGTTAGCCAAAATGTAGGGACTGGCAGGGCACATGGTCAAATGGCTTGAGACCTATCTGAAATGCCCTACATGCTAAACCCAATTGTGTACTGGCTAAACCCAATTGTCTAAGGGCTAAATCCAAGCATCTATTGTTTGTTCACAGGCATGGAAGTTGGTGCAACAATGATTGTAGGCCCTGGCAAGGGCACAGTGACAAATGACTTGAGATCTAACTGTAATGTCCTTCGGTGCACTGAATTCGATGGTTGCATTATCTCCATCATGCTCTACAGATTACTCATGGGCTATTGGCCATAGAGATTCTCCTACGGGCTAAAGGCTCTAGTCCTATATACTAAGCGGCAAAACTCTGTCCGTCTGTTTGTCTGTCTGTGAACGCTCTAGCGCTCGCTACAGTTGACGGATCGTGATGATCTATAGCTTAAACTGACCATCAGAACACGTAGTTTTGCATCTTTGCTTTTAGAATTTTGACCGATGACTAAATTCCATAATATTTCGAAAATATCGACTGCGCCAGTACATTCTGAGCACAGAAGTCACCACGCCAAAAGTGCTATACAGTGTCACCACCTATGACAGAGTTATCGTTGTGAGACTCCAAAGTGTATTCGCAGGCACTGCGCGCACTGGCAGGGGCACATCATCAAAAGCTTTGGATCTATGTCAAATGTCTTTAGATCTATCTGAAATCTCCTACGGGCTAAGCCCAAATGTCTATGGGCTAAACCCAAGTATCTATTGTGTGTTTACATGCACGGGAGCTGGTGCGAGTGCAAATGTAGTCACTGGCAGGGGCACAGTGTCAAATGGCTTGAGATATGTCTGAAATGCCCTATTGGCTAAACACAAATGTCTATGGGCTAAACACAAGAGTCTACTGTGTATTTACAGGCACATGAGCTGGCACGATCCTAAACATAGGCACTGGCAGGGGCACAGGGTCGAATGGCTTGAGAACTATCTGAAATGTCCTATGGACTAAACCCAATTGTCTATGGGCTAAACCCAAGCATCTATTGTGTATCTACAGGCACAGGAGCTGGCGAGATTCTAAACATAGGCACTAACAATGGCACAGTGTCTAACGACTTGAGATCTAACTGTACTGTCCTGCAGTGCACTGAATTCGATGATTGCATTATGTCCTTCATGCTCTGCAGGTTACCCATATGCTATTGAACTTAGAGATTCTCCTACGGGCTAAAGGCTCTAGTCCTTATTACTAAGCGGCAAAACTCTGTCCGTCTGTTTGTCTGTTTGTCTGTGAACGCTCTAGCGCTCGCTACAGTTGACGGATCGTGATGATCTATAGCGTAAAATGACCGTCATAACACGCGGTTTTGCATCTTTGCCTTTAGAACTTTGGCCGATGACTAAATTCCACAATATTTCGCAAATATCGGCTGCACCAGTACATTCTGAGCACAGAAGGCTCCGTACTCTGTGACTGACGTTCGATTTCGCGCCAAAAGCACTTTACAGTGTCACCGTTCACTAAAGAGTTGTCGTTGTGAGACTCCAAAGTGTATTCGCAGGCGCTGGGTGCACTGGCAGGGGCACAGTATCAAACTACTCTGTATCTATGTCAAATGACTTTAGATCTATCTGAAATCTCCTACGGGCTAAAGCCAAATATCTATGGGCTAAACCCAAGGGTCTACTGCGTATTTACAGGCACGAGATATGGTTCGATCCTAAATGTAGGCACTGGCAGGGGTACAGGGTCGAATGACTTGAGATCTATCTGAAATGTTCTATGGGGTAAACCCAATTGTCTATGGGCTAACCCAAGTGTCTATTGTGTATTTACAGGCACTGGAAATGGTGCAATCCTAAACATAGGCACTGGCAGGGGCACAGGGTCTAATTACTTGAGATCCAACTATAGTGTCCAGCGGTCACTGAATTTGATGATTGCGTTATCTCCTTCATGCTCTGCAGATTGCCCATGCGCAATTGACCATAGAGATTCTCCTATGGGCTAAAGACTCTAGTCCTATATACTATGGCGCCTAACTCTGTCCATCTGTTTGTTTGTTTGTTTGTTATCGCCGTTGTAGACACAGTTGTCGGTTCGCGATGATCTATAGCTTAAACTGACCGTCATAACACGTAGTTGTGCACCTCCTATTGTGGACTTTGGCTGATGACTAAATTCCACAATATTTCGCAAATATCGGCCGCGCCAGTACATTCTGAGCACAGAAGGCATCACACGCTGTGATTGACGCTTGATTTCACGCCGAAAGCGCTTTCAGTGTCACCATTCACTAAAGAGTTGTCGTTGTGAGACTCCAAAGTGTATTCACAGGCACTGCATGCACTGGCAGGGGAACAGCATCAGACTACTCTGTATCTATGTCAAATGACTTTAGATCTATCTGAAATCTCCTACGGGCTAAAGCCAAATGTCTATGGCCTAAACCCAAGTGTCTACTGTGTATTTACAGGCACGGGAGATGGTACGATCCTAAACATAGGCACTGGTAGCGGCACAGGGTCGAATGACTTGAGATACATCTGAAATGTCCTACGGTCTAAACCCAATTGTCTATAGGCTAAACCCAAGTGTCTATTGTGTATTTACAGGCATGGGAGCTGGTGCGATCATAAACATAGGCACCGGCAGGGGCACAGGGTCGAATGACTTGAGACCTATCTGAAATGTCCTAAGGGCTAAATCCAATTGTCTAAGGGCTAACACTAAAGAGTTGTCATTGTGAGACTCCAAAGGGCTACTGACCATAGAGATTCTCCTACGAGCTAAAGGCTCTAGTCCTATATACTAAGCGGCATAGAGTCTGTTTGTTTGTTTGTTTGTTTGTTTGTTTGTCCGTCTGTTAACACGATAACTCTAGCTACAGTTGACGTATCGCGATGATCTATGGCTTAAACTGACCGTCGTGACATGTAGTTTTGCACCTCCTATTGTGGACTTTGGCCGATGACTAAATTCCACAATATTTCGCAAATATCAGCTGCGCCAGTACATTCTGAGCACAGAAGGCACCGCACACTGCGATCGACGTTTGATTTCGCGCCACAAGTACTTTACAGTGTCACCATTCATGGCAGAGTTGTCGTTGTGAGACTCCAAAGTGTATTCGCAGGCACTGCATGCACTGGCAGGGGCACAGCATCACACTGCTTTGGATCTATGTCAAATGTCTTTAGATCCATCTGAAATCTCCTACGGGCTAAACCCAAATGCCTATGGGCTAAACCCAAGTGTCTATTGTGTATTTACAGGCACGGGAGCCGGTGCGAGCCCACTGGCACTGGCACAGGGTCGAATGACTTGAGATCTATCTGAAATGTCCTACGGGCTAAACACAATTGTCTATGGGCTGAACCCAATGCCATTGACCATAGAGATTCTCCTATGGGCTAAAGGCTCTAGTCCTATATACTAAAGGGCGTGGGCTCTGTTTGTTTGTTTGTCTGTTTGTTTGTTTGTTAACACGATAACTCTTGAGAGCATCGACGGATCGCGATGATCCATACATCAAAAGAACCGCCATCCTCTGTAGTTGTGCATCTCCTAATGTGGACTTTGGCCGATGACTAAATTCCATGAAAATCGCGAAAATATCTACTGCACAGTACATTTGAGCAAAGCATTTGCACTAAAGAGTGTCTGTGGGTCATTTTTGTGGAAATTTTGCACTGTCATGTTACCATTCACTACAGAGTTGTCTCTGTGAAACTCCGAGGTGTATTCAGAGGCACAGGAGCAGGTGCGATGGTAAATGCAGGCACTAGCAGGGGCACAGTGCCAATGGCATTGGATCTATCTGAAAGGTCCTTTGGGCTAAGTGCCAACACCTAATATGCGAAATTCAGTTTAATCAGAGGCATGGGAGCAGGCGCAATGGTAAATGCAGGCGCTGGCAGAGGCACAGTGTCAGAAGACATTAGATCTATCTGAAATCTCCTATGGGCTAAATGCAAGCTTCCATGTGTTAGCCTCAGTGTATTCTGAGGCATGGGAGCTGGTGCAACCCTAAAAGCAGACACTGATAGAGGTGCAGTGTCAAATGACTTTAGATCTATCAGAATCTTTTATGGGCTGTTGTGAGCATTGGCCGTGAGCCATAGGCCAATTCATGTTGTGAGCAGTGGCTGATTTCCATGGGTCGATACAAATGGCTCTGTTTCCATCAGTCTTCAGCTATAGATATACAGTATCACCTATGGGCTAAAGGCACTAGTACTATACTACTAGCGGCCGAGGAGCACGCCTTCAGCACGCGGGGAGAAAAGGCCTCAGCCGGGCGAACCCTATCAAGAGCTCGGCGTGCGTGCGTGCGAACGTACGTATGTACCGTGTTTTTCCGATTAAAAGTCCCAGGGACTTCTATTAAGATTTCCTGCCAAATAGAAGTCCCCGGGACCTCTATTTGGAGCGAATATTATGTTGCGCGATGACATGAATCATCCATAATCAAGCAGAATGTACTATTACAATCGACACTCATTGCGCTTCCGTAAGTTCAAAGTTTCTTGATGCTCCCTGAAAAGCGGTTGGTTGAGTGAATATTAAGTGCGAGCATGGCTGTGAATCACAGGAGAGAAGCCGCAGGCACCGCTTGGAGTCATAGGATGAGCTCGGCAGTTCTTTGTTAGGCAACTCTCAATTTTGTTGGAAGCAACTGTACTACTGCAATATCTATCTTTCCAAATATAAGTCCCGGGACTTCTATTTGGGGCAAAAGTGGAGTCGCAAAAAGTGCCAAAACCAAATACAAGTCCTGGGACGTCTCTTCGGAACAAGCTCCGGTATTAAAAACTTGAGTTTGTATTCTGACTGACATTTCAAAGAGTTGCGTTCTTTCTGCAGAGAGTGCGAGAGTTCATCGCCCGCATGCTCCGCTTCATGAGCCCCCGCTTCGCAAGAGGGTATTGCATAGCAATATTGATTTCGCCCGCGATTTGGCTTTTAGAGCAAGAACATCCCTCTTTCAAGCAACGCTTTTAAAAAAGTGACAAAAACTTGTAAAAGTTTTGGCAAGCAATTGACAGAGCACAAAAGAGTGCACTATGAGCAATCAAACAGTGTCGCACTTCTGCATGTAGCAAAGAGCGATCTTAGCGTCAAAATCCCCGAGAATGGCGTTTTCCGCGGTGCGTGTTTGCGTAATTAAGAAAACTTTTAATGCCGCATGAAAGAGCACGTCGAGAGCTTTCACCTGACGTGTCGATTGCCGCTCTACGACGTAAGGCGAGCGAGTTAGGGCCGTTTTGTGCTTTTGCACCTTCGAGTTACTGTAACTCGCGAAATTCAAACTTTAGAGTTTTAACCAAAGGGAGAGCAAATGATCAGTGAGTCGGGAGCTACCCAAAAAGCTCGAGGTCGTCTCTCTACGACGCAAGTTGAGCGCGTTAGAGCCAGCTTAGCGTCAAAATTCCGAGAATGGCGTTTTCCGCAGGGCGTGTTTGCGTAATTGAAAAGGTTTTGCTGCCACATAGAAGAGCACGTTGAGAGCTTTCACCTGACGTGGCGATTGCCGCTCTACGACGTAAGACGAGCGAGTTAGTTCTGTTGTCTGTTTTGCACCATTGGGTTACTGTAACTCGCGAAATTCAAACTTTTGAGTTTCGACCAATGGGAGAACGAATGATCAGCGAGTCGGGAGCTATCCAAAAAGCTCGAGATCGTCTCTCTACGACGCAAATTGAGCGAGTTAGAGCGATTTCAGCGTCAAAATGCCGAGAATGGCGTTTTCCGCGGTGCGTGTTTGCGTAATCGAAAAAACTTTTGCAGTCGCATGAAAGAGCACGTCGAGAGCTTTCACCTGACGTGTCGATTGCCGCCCTACGACGCAAGACGAGCGAGCTAGAGCCGGTTTGCGTTTTGACCTTCGGGTTACTGTAGCGCGCGCAATTCAAACTTTTGGATTTCCAAACCTCTTAGCTGAATGATCAGTCAGTCGAGACCTATCCGTAGAGCCCAAGATCTCCGTTCTACGACTTTCCAACGCCGAGATCTGGGAGCGTTACGGACGTACGTACGCACGTACGCACGCACGCACGCACGCCGAGATCTCGTATGGTGTCGCCCGCCTGAGGGCGGGCGAAACAAGCTGTTTTAAAAAAGTTGAGTTGTTTTATTAATACAGAGTGGTTTGTGAGTATTTTAAAGTGGAAGAGTAAAAGAGTGGATACTTTTGTAAAATATTTCGAAGCCTTTCCGATATGACGCGCGCCCGCCCGAAGTTCACTATTCATGCGCTACTTCTGACACGCTCCTTTCTGAGGGGTTCTTGCAGGGCAACTTTGGGATCGCCCGGGATTAATTTTTTGAGCAAGGCACACGCATTTCTGAGCGGTTGTTGCAAGGCAACATTGGGATCGCCCGGGATTAATTTTTTTAGCAGGCAAAGTTGTTCGTAAGACAAGGGTTTAAAAAACAAAAGTATTTCTTTAGGAATGACCGTTCAACAACTGCCTCAACGTAAGCTTTCAAACGGTCGAACGAATACAACGTAAGACGAGCGAGATAGGGCCGATTTGCTGTTTGAACCTTTGAGTTACTGTAGCTCGCGAAATGCAAACTTTCGAATTTCGACTTCTCTTAACGGAATGATCAGTGTGCCGAAATCTATTCAACGAACTCAAGATCGTCTCTCTATGACGGAAGACGAGCGAGTTTTAGAAGCTTCGCGTTTTAAACAGTTGGGTTACTGTAGCTCCGGAAATTCAAAATTTTTAGTTTCGACCAACAGACGAACAAATGATCAGTGAGTCGAGAACTATCCAACCAACCCAAGATCATCTCCCTACGACGCACGCTGAGCGAGTTAGAGCGATTTCTATGCTACAAATGCGAGAATGTCGCTTTTCGTGTTGCGTGTGTGCGTAATTAAGAAAACTTTTAATGCCGAACGAAAGAGCACGTCGAGACCTTTTAGTTGACCTATCGCACACCGCTTTACAACGTAAGACGAGCGTGTTAGAGCCGCTTTGCGCTCTGGACCCTCGCATTACTGTAGCGCGCGCAATTCAAACATTTGAATTTCGAGTTCTCTTAACGGAATTATCAGTGTGCCGAAATCTATTCAACGAACTCAAGATCGTCTCTCTATGACGGAAGACGAGTGAGTTAGATAAGTTTCGCGTTTTAAACCTTTGGGTTACTGTAGCTCCCGAAATTCAAACTTTTGAGTTTCGACCAATAGAAGAACAAATGATCAGTGAGTCGGGAGCTATCCAACCAACCCAAGATCGTCTCCCTAAGACGCACGCTGAGCGAGTTAGAGCGATTTCTGCCTTAAAAACGCAAGAATGTCGCTTTTCGTGTTGCGTGTTTGCGTAATTAAGAAAAATTTTATTGCCAAACGAAAGAGCACGTCGAGACCTTTTAGTTGAGCTATCGCACGCCGCTCAACGACGTAAGACGAGCGAGTTAGAGCCGTTTTAAATTTTGACCTTCAGGTTACTGTAGCGCGCGTAATTCAAACTTTTGAATTTCGAAACCTCTTACGAAACCCACAATATACGCGTGAAAACTGCGTTTTTCTACAACAAAACGTAGTATTTTCCGCGAAAATTGGAATTTCCGATTGCGGCACTATTTAGGCACTACAGCGTTGTGTATTGCATCGTCTCCTCACCAAACGACAGCGGCGAGGACTGCTCGACCGGCCAACGAAAGACAACTAACGACCAACTAACTTCCTTACGTAAGCTCCGTAAAGTCAACGCGCTGAGCGGGAAAGAATGAGGCTAGGGCCGCGCAGCAGCCAGCGAGCGAGTTGCCTTGTAGGCTGATGCGCACGCATAGGCCTACTATGAATGCGCCATGCGCGCACCAACGTTCAGCTATAGCGCTAGACAAGGCGGCGTCGCCGCAGCCTCGCTGCAGCAAGATACTACCCCCTACCTTCCGCGCGGTTAGGAAAGAGCTGCCACGTGCATGTATTCTTTATGCGGCGAGCGAATTTTGCGACGGCGACAACGTCCTTCGCGGTGCAGTCTAGAAAGCGCATTCCAAGTGAATTCTACTGAAGATAGCTGAGACACACAACTTGAAGAAGCAGAGCGCAGAACGCAATTGTTCACCACAATTGAAGCAGTACGCAATTATAGCGATTTAGAATTCGCCAAACCTTCAGTGTTTACAATGTACCGTATTAAATTAGTCGCTAACCTACTATTGAAACCCAGAACAAAATAAAACTACTGCTATGTAAGACGAGCAGTTCGTAACTCTTTCTGTACCTAAGAATTCTAGATTATATACATTCTACAGAGAAATTCTCGACATTTTCAATACCATACAACGACACGTAATACGCTTTCAACGATTTGTCGAACGTCGTTGACGCTGTGAGAGCAGTATTTTGCCCGCTAGACGAAGCTACCTATTTCCGCGTCAAGAATGTCGAAAATGTAGATTTTCTTCAAGCGTATTTACTAAATAGAAAATTTTACGATATCGCATCAAAGAACACGTCAACAGCTTTCAAACGAACTACGACAGACCTTTCTTCAACGTAAAACGAAAGAATTAGAGCCGTTTTCTATTGTCCAACATTTGGATTACTGTAAGTCGTAAATTCAAATTTCAAAGTCGCGCACCATACGAGCTCGAATGCTCAATGAATCCAAATTTGTCGAAACAACCCAACAACATCACTCTACGACGCAAGACGAGCATATTAGAGCACATTTAGTGCTAACGGAGTCGAGAATGTCGCTTTTCGTGTTGCGTGTTTTCGTAATTAAGAAAACTTTTAATGCCAAACGAAAGAGCACGTCGAGACCTTCTAGTTGACCTATCGCGCGCCGCTCTACGACTTACGACGAGCGAGTTACAGCCGTTTTCCGTTTTGACCTTCGGGTTACTGTAGCGCGCGCAATTCAAACTTTTGAATTTCGAAGTCTCTTAGCGACATTACCAGTGAGTCGAGAGCTATCCATAACGCCCAAGATCGCCTTCCTACGACTTACCAACGCTGAGATCTAAGAGCGTGACACACGGACGAACGGACGAACGGACGCACGGACGATAAGCTCTCGTAGGGGTTCGCCCGGCTGAGGCCGGGCGAAACAAGCTGTGTGTGTAAAAAGTTCAACCTATACTTTGTGTCTGTCAAATTTTGGTGAACAGTATAGTGAACTTTGTACACATCGTTAGCCGCATCTGGAGAAAGTGTCTTGAGAATGTGTACCTTAATGCCAAGTGCAGCTATCCCCACGATACGGTTGTCTGTACAGCTGATCTGAAGCTCAGTGATATCGCCGCGTTCGCTATATGTTATCGGCATGATACGACGCCGTTCATCTGATGTTTCCTACCTGTGTGAAAACGTCACATCCAACAAAAAAACTTGCCAAAAGTTTGGTGCGAGCGAATTCCTGTGTTCAGCGTACGCATTTTTATTTCCGAGTGCACATTCATCAATAAACAGCTGTTCTGGCCATCAGGAGAAAATCTCGATTATAACATTTTTTAAATTTTAATTCTAAATATCTCGAAATTGGAATTTATTAAAACTGTAAAACTATGTCACAAATTCTTATTGGCATACGGCCTTACCATTTCTGCGTTCAAATTCGTCAAAAAACGACGTTCTATTTTTTGATTTATGGAATTTTGAAAATAATCACGTATTTCTATTAAATTCCATATTTGCAAAAAAATTCTCTTGCGTTGCAAATTATCCGCAGTCTATACTCGTTCCATTTCTGAAGAAATTTCGCCGCTATATCATCAGGTGAAAAAGTCGATTTTTGACATTTCCATATTTTGATTGAAAATATCTCGAAATTGCAATTTTTAAAAACTGTGAAACTATGTCACAACTTCTTATTGGCATACGGTCTTACTATTTCTGCATTCACATTGGTCAATAAATGACGTTGTATTTTAGTCAATTTTTGCAATTTCGACAAATAATCGCGTATTTCTATTAAATTCCACATTTGCAAAAAATTTCTTTTGTGTTACAAATTGTCCGCGGTCCATGCTCCTTCCATTTCTGAAGAAATTTCGCGGCTAGCGCATCAGACGAAAAAGTCGATTTTCTACATTTTCGAATTTTAATTGCGAATATCTCGAAAATGCGAAATTAGCAACAGAAACGGACATCGGATCCGTACTCAGCGACATCGACTCTACTTGACCACATATGTCAATGACTTTACTTCGGTGCGACGGAAACACACACAGACACACAGACACACAGACACACACACACACATTGTCAACCGTATATATACACCTCGCCACGCTGAGGCGCGGCGAAAAAACCCGGTACGTGTGTATGTGGGTCACGCTCGCTTCGGGCTTAAGAGACGCTCCCCGAGAGAATCGACCCTTTTGGGCTGAAAGTGGACACGAATTTTCGACCTTCATCGATTTGGCTGATTTTAGGATATGTTAAAGTAGAAGTGATTCTAAGCATCCTAGTTTTTGTCCCAGGTCGCTGCGAACTTCCTAGCGCGAGATACAGTGTGTCAAAGTTGACCTACTTGGCAAAATTTCGGCTGTCCAAACGACGGAAACTGAAATCGATATAACTTGCGCTACGCACCACTCAACGGGCTGATTTTTTAACACCCATTAGAGGATAAGTACTGCACCAAATGCTGCCAGTTTGATAAGAATTGCGCCTGCCTTGCACAAGCAGCACCGAAAAGTTCGCTGCCGGCATCATAGCAGAAAATTCTAATTTTTTCGGTTTTTGCCGAATTTGCACCTAGTATAGCTTCGAGTCACACGTAATTCTTTTTTTAAATGAAAGCCCTATCTAATACCTTTCGATTGTGACAGGAACGAAGAAAATCGAAGGGCACCCATTTTTGCAATATGAGTTCAAATAAGCGGGGTTTGCACTTTTCACGCAATGCTGACGACCCCGACTGTCAGTGTGGGAAGTGCCATAACTCACGCTGTCTTCAGCTGAACAAGGAGATTTTTTTGCACAAAAGGGAGTATTAATGCACTGTCACACTGGGCAAGTTTGAGGTTAATCGTTAATACAGAGTAAGTACAGCGTCCCAAAATCGATTTGGTTACAAAGTCGTCGGGACTTTTCAATTTGGTTATTTTGCCTAAATTTGCCTTTACATTAGAGCGTGTCACACAAAATTGCTTCTTTAGATGAAAGCCCCATCAAATACCTGTCGATTGCGACAAGAACGAGAAAAATCGAAGGGCACCCATTTTCGCAATATGTGCTCAAAGGAGCCGAGTTTGCCCGTTCCTATCAATTCCAGACACCATGGTGGCGGGGATGGAAATTACCGTATCTTACGATGGAGTAGGCCAAATGAGCTGATTTTTTTACACTGAATGACGAAGGTGTGCCCCCCAAAACTGCACAAGTTTGGAACCAGTGCCTTGCGTAGAGCAAACACAGCAACGAAAACCCCATCGATGATAGTGAACTTGACCGTGGGTTTTGGCTACACAACTTTCAAAGCTCTGCAGCAACCGAACGAAACAAATTTCGACGGTGGTATAGTTGAATAAAATACTTCCATAAGTGACCTCTAACAGTCCACAAAATTTCAGCAAAATCGGAGGCATCATAGTTTTGCGCAAAAAACAACCCCACGACAAATGTTGCGCAAAAACTATGATGTCTCCGATTTTGCTGAAAATTTTGTGGACTGTTAGAGGTCACTTATGGAAATATTTTATTCAACTATACCACCATCGAAATTTGTTTCGTTCGGTTGCTGCAGAGCTTTGAAAGTTGTGTAGCCAAAACCCACGGTCAAGTTCACTATCATCGATGGGGTTTTCGTTGCTGTGTTTGCTCTACGCAAGGCACTGGTCCCAAACTTGTGCAGTTTCGAGGGGCACACCTTCGCCATTCAGTGTAAAAAAATCGGCTCATTTGGCCTACTCCATCGTAAGATACGGTAATTTCCATCCCCGCCACCATGGGTGTCTGGAATTGATAGGAACGGGCAAACTCGGCTCCTTTGAGCACATATTGCGAAAATGGGTGCCCTTCGATTTTTCTCGTTCTTGTCGCAATCGACAGGTATTTGATGGGGCTTTCATCTAAAAAAACAATTTTGTGTGACACGCTCTAATGTAAAGGCAAATTTAGGCAAAATAACCAAATTGAAGAGTCCCGACGACTTTGTAACCAAATCGATTTTGGGACGCTGTACTTACTCTGTATTAACGATTAACCTCAAACTTGCCCAGTGTGACAGTGCATTAATACTCCCTTTTGTGAAAAAAAATCTCCTTGTTCAGCTGAAGACAGCGTGAGTTATGGCACTTCCCACACTGACAGTCGGGGTCGTCAGTATTGCGTAAAAAGTGCAAACCCCGCTTATTTGAACTCATATTGCAAAAATGGGTGCCCTTCGATTTTCTTCGTTCCTGTCACAATCAAAAGGTATTAGATAGGGCTTTCATTTAAAAAAAGAATTACGTGTGACTCGCAGCTATACTAGGTGCAAATTCGGCAAAAACCGAAAAAATCAAAATTTTCCGCTATGGTGCCGGCAGCGAACTTTTCGGTGCTGCTTGTGCAAGGCAGGCGCAATTCTTATCAAACTGGCAGCATTTGGTGCAGTACTTATCCTCTAATGGGTGTTAAAAAATCAGCCCGTTGGGTGGTGCGTAGCGCAAGTTATATCGATTTCAGTTTCCGTCGTTTGGACAGCCGAAATTTTGCCAAGTAGGTCAACTTTGACACACTGTATCTCGCGCTAGGAAGGTCGCAGCGACCTGGGACAGAAACTAGGATGCTTAGAATTACTTCTACTTTAACATATCCAAAAATCAGCAAAATTGGAGAAGGTCGGAAATTCGTGTCCACTCAAGGGTCGATTCTCTCGGGCAGCGTCTCTTAATAACTCGCTCGTCTGACGCCGTAGGACGGAGTTTGAGACATCGTCGGGTAGCCCGTGGACTCTTCTAGCCTTCTTAGTGGTCGAAGGGAAGAATGAGTTTTCAAATTCACGTGCTACAGTATCCCAAAGTGGGGTCCATTTTAAGACAAAAGTTGACCGAACCTAGTCAAATCGCATATCAAAATGAAGCTCTCGAGCTCCTGAGCACGAATCCGACAACAAAAAGTTTCAAAACTTAAAACATAGCGCTACAGTAACTAAAGCGCGTCAAAAAGTGGTGATTTTGGCATGGTCGCGGACTTTATAACTCGCTCATCTGACGTCGTGGGACGGAGTTTGAGGCATCGTCGAGTAGTCCGCGGACTCCTCTAGCCATCTGAATAGTCGAGACCAAAATAAGTTTTCAAATTCGCGCGCTACAGTATCCCAAAGTGGAATCGATTTTAAGACTAAAGTTGGCCGAACCTAGTAAAATCGCATATCAAAATGAAGCGCTCGAACTCCTGAGCACGAATCCGACAACAAAAAGTTTCAAAAGTTTAAACATAGCGCTACAGTAACTAAAGCGCGTCAAAAAGTGGTGATTTTGGCATGGTCGCGGACTTTATAACTCGCTCATCTGACGTCGTGGGACGGAGTTTGAGGCATCGTCGAGTAGTCTGCGGACTCCTCTAGCCATCTGAATAGTCGAGACCAAGATAAGTTTTCAAATTCGCGCGCTACAGTATCCCAAAGTGGAATCGATTTTAAGACTAAAGTTGGCCGATCCTAGTAAAATCGCAAATCAAAATGAAACGCTCGAACTCCTGAGCACGAATCCGACAACAAAAAGTTTCAAAAGTTTAAACATAGCACTACAGTAACCAAAACGCGTCAGAAGGTGGTGATCTTGGCATAGTCGCGGGCTTTATAACTCGCTCATCTGACGTCACAGGAAAGAGTTTGAGGCGTCGTCGGGTAGCCCGCGTACTCCTCTAGCAACCTGAGTGTCGAGACCAATATAAGTTTTCAAATTCGAGCGCTACAGTATCCCAAAGTGGTATCCATTTACAAACAAAAGTTGATCGAATCTAGTCAATTCGCATATCAAAATGAAGCGCTCTAGATCCTGAGCATGAATCTAACAACAAAACTTTCAAAAGCTTGAACATAGCGCCACAGTAACCAAAACGCGTCCGAAACTGGTGATTTTGACATGGTCATATCTCGGCACTCGCGAGTCGCAGAGCGATGTGCTCGACGTCATCATTCAAGAGCGTACCAGGATAAGTCTGACAGATGTCAAGGTGACAGATCTCAAGTGACAGATATGGTCGCGCAATATGCCAGTTTGAAAACGGAAAAAAATCGGACTTCCTTCAATGTCAACACAGCCAATCCACCGCACTTGAAAAATAAGCGCAGTTGGATGTGCAGATGGCAGAAACATGGATGCATGAATTCATCGCCACGATGTGTACCTCGTGAGAAATGGTGCCGCGCGGAGTTTCTTTTCATGTTGGATGGGACAATGTGAACATTGCTGAATAACTGTGTCGAGTGTCAGTCGTACCTTAGTTGCTTCAAAGTTGCACTGACAGAGTACCGTTCTCAAGTGATGGAAGAAGTATTGGAAACAGTATCTGCCGAATAATGTTCCAACTGAAACAAACGATGTGAGGAATGATGGGTTGTGCACTGACTGATGGTTTTTCACGGTGTTCAATTTGAAAGCACATTGCGTGAAGAAGGAATTGTGATAACTCAAGAATAACTGCATATTTAATGTGAATTCCTTGCGAATTTCTGCGAAAATACTGATCTGAAATGGAGGAGTCGACCTTCGAAGTGTCCCCTTGCCAAGTTCGCGAATCAACTGCTGAAAAGGGGAAATGGGACCGGTTCTACAAGCAGTTGGGCATTGATGTGGAAAACTCCCCAGTGGTGCAGCAACCCCTGCGGGCGCGAGGGTCGTCTTCTGGTCATGTGACGCAAGTGCTGGATGGTAAGCACCGTGTGTGCATCCGTGTGTGCATCCGTGTGGCACAGTAAGTGCGTGAGTATCACAACTACACAACGTTTGAACCGCAGAGCTGTGCAGCGGGGTGTCTGACTCGATGGCGCAAGACGCCGATGTTTCGTCCATTTCCACATCGTCTGGAGGCTCGACGACACAAGGCTGCTTCGATACGACAACGGAGGAGCCATGGCTGGCTGGGTTAGGGGTGGCCAATCCGAACCTCGACATCACAGAGGGGGAAATTTTTGTGGGATACACACAGGAGGAAGATGACATCGACATCGAGCAGGGTTCCGATAACCGTTCGGACGTGAGTTGAACACCGCTGTTGCATCGAGTCGTTCCTTTGTTACGCAAGTAACAATGTGACAATAGGCTTCAGTGGCTGAACGAGCGCTACCGGAGTCACCACGATGCTGGCCCTTTAGCAATCGGCACACCTATCGAGGTGCTGCACTTGGGCAAATGGTGGCACGGCGCTGTCCACAGCGTGGCCAGAGAAGGGCCCAGAAAAAGGCGGCTTGTTTACACTGTGAAATTTGCCAACCAGACTAAGCTGGAGGTCGGTGTTTCAGTGATGCGTACATCCATATGGTGACCATCTTGAAATCTCGATTGCAGCATTACCCCCAGATGTATGTCCGCCAAAAGGAGCTGGCCACTACTGTGAAGCAAATGAAAATGGCCATGACGACAGCCGAAAAGAGGAAGCATGAAGCCACTGAGCGCTTGGTGCAGGGGGGCGCCTATGCTCTCACTCTCAATGGCTACTCAGTTATCCAATGGAAGGACTCCAGCACTGGGACAGCCGGCCTTCTCTATTCCAATGGCGTATTTGAGACCGTGCCCTTCATTCGGCTCATTGCTGTTGGGACGTGAGTTCCTGTGGCAGCGGAACTGTATTCAGTGTGTTGACGATCGGGACATCGTGAACAGGAAGGAATCCGTCCTTCGCGAGGCATGGGATGACGACGTGACCCCATCGTTGGCGCGAGATGGTGTCAGGCCACGGAAAATTCAGAAAGCGATCAAGGCTGCCCGCACAATGTGAGAACTGCGCCGCAGTCCCCTGCGTGATGTAGGCTAATATGCCCTACTTTCAGAAAGGGTAAAAAGAAGCCGAAGAAATTCGCGACTCCACCAGTCACTGTCACAGCTCAGTTGGTTGCGGATCCTGCAATGGAGGTGACAGTAACTTTCTGTGGAGCCATTTGCACTTCGATTTTACTACTGCTTCTTGGTGGAGCTGGTCTTTACCTTAAGCGTGATGTGCCCACGCAAGATAAATCGGCAACTCCAGCGCCTCAACCTGTCGTGGTCAATCTGGAAACGAAAGAGTTGGACCAGCTAATCATCCGGTTTTTGGAGAGGTATTTGATGGCTCACTATTGCCTATGGATATGTAGTGTGTGCACGGTTTGCATGGGGTTACTCTCATCCTCATATGTTGCGATGTGCTGATAGTGTGTACATGGAACATCCATGTTCAGCAACGTTGGGTCCACCACGATTGCGGCCTGCATGCGGGAGTTCGGCACAAGTTTGTCTGGAGAGGTCGCCACGCGTCTCAGCAACAGTGTGGCCACACTGGATGCCAAACTCGAGAAATTGGTCGAGGAGAATGTGAACTGGCGACGGACCATCCAGCGGGACCACATCGAGGATCGTCGCGATCTATGTGCCATCACGCTCGAGATGTCAAAAGCGCTAGTGCTTATGGAGACGCCATGGTGCAGCAGAATGCCCTCAACAACTCTCTGTCTAATTTGACAAAGTCCTGTGAGGCGCTGCAGCGCCAGGTCTCTACCAGTGTGGCTTCCATAGCCACATCGCTGTCACAAGCTGTAGAGGCAATCAAGGGACAATTGCCTGCTGAAACGGGCACTGCTGCTGCCAATCCCTACCCCCTACGTGCCCGATTCGACGACGATGTGGCCATTGAGCAGCAGTCATCAGTCCCGGTGATTTCGACACCCCGCAATATGACGTGGCAGTCCGATCTGTCGAACCTGCTCAGTCACCCTCCCAGCACAGTCATCATGCAGCAGGAACGGCGCTTCTCCTTGGATAACCGAAACCCCAGCACACTGGACACTTCTTCATCAGCGCAGTCACCAGGTTCCTCGGAAGATCCCTCTCCAGTGGGGGCAGTGTTCACCGCTGAGCTCCTGAGAAAAGCAGCCGACATGTCGCAAGGGCCATCCAGCAGTGGATCCGAGAAAGGCAGAGGCGAGACTGGCGGAGAAGAAGATAGCGATTGCAGCATCATGGCTGCACCGCAGCTTTCGACAAAAACTCCAGCAAACAGGGTCGCCCAATGCATGCCTCATCCCCGCCCGATCCCCAAAGGCTGGTCGAGGAGGCCATCAGCAAATTTAAAGCTGACTACACCACACCCCTGAAGATAGACACTTTTCAAGAGGGAGAATACGAAATAATGCCATACCTGCACACACACCCGGTCCCTGGAGAGGGCACAGCTCTTTTGCCCGATGCCAACATGGCGGCTCAGATTCCACCCCTGTGGCAGAAGCACATCGAGACCCATCTGATGACTGAGTACTTCGAAGGGTCCGGCTCAAAAACCCAGCGATTGGTGGATGTTGCAGTGTCATCCCTGCACTTCCTGTACAGATCTCTGAAAAAGCGCATCCACTACAACCCAATGCTCCTGGCCAAGCCTTTCAAAAGGGGAGAAAAAGGGCTTTCCAAGCTAGCCAAGCTGGACTCCTACATCAACGAGCAGCCCGATCCATTCCGCTCCTTCCTACGATTTGTCCGCCTCCAATTTCGCAACGAAGACAGAGATGTGAGTGACCCTTGCTGTTATTAGCATGTTGAAATGGCGGAGAATACTGCAGCCAATGGTTAGTTTCAATGTGCACACCTCAACTTCATTGCTTCAGCAAATTCTGCTCCAAGTGTTCAACGCCTGGCTTCGCGTCGTCTCAAAGCGTCTGGCCGCCCAGTATCGCCACCTCAAATCCAAGGGAATCAAGCAGAACACAAAGCGGAAGGCTGACGACAACGGTCAGCACCATGGCTACAGTCACCATTATCTTAAGTTAACACCTAATTATCCATTGGAATATGCATTTAGAAATGCATCGTGCTGAGGCAGCCTCCCCTTCCGCCACCAAGAGTCCCCAGCCTAGAATCGACTCGTCCTCCCGGAAGAGAATCCGCTACAGTTGAATACCCCTGTGACAATGGCAGTTCGTCTTTTCGCATTCGCTGTGTTCTAACAATTGTGACATCGAAATCGCTGGTGTGGGTATCTCCGCGTGTTTGTCATGTGAAAATCGTCCTTACTTGCTTGTGTTGATGCAGTACTAGGTAGGCCGAACACCGTAGTCGTGAACTCGTCAAACACTGACAAGTGATTCGCCTTGTAGTGAGTAAACATTGATTGGACAACTGTAGTGGGATGTGTTGGATCATTCATTGATGGTTGCATTGCATCCTGGATACCTTACTCCCACATCATAACAACAGTGTGCACAGCGGTTGTACATTGGAAAGTCAGGTGTGGCCAGTCGGTGTGAGCATTGACACCCCATCGAAATGTCTGACGCCAGTGACGATTCGGACTCATCGGGCAGTGACGATGTCCGGAATGTGGTGCAAGCTGCCAAATCCTCTGCTAAGAAGGCAGTTGCCGAACAGACAAGCAAACCGGCCAAAGGTCGGACTTCCAACCGCCCTCCCAAGAAGGCAGCGGCCGGGAACGGGTGGGTAACTTGACGATGTGATGACCATTACCGCATTGTAGGACCATATGTGTTGCAGCACGTGTCCCAATGACGCCATCATCAAACAACTGGCCGAAGAAGTGAAGCGACTGAAGAAGGAAGTCGCAAAGCTGCCAACACAGAAGGAGTGGGAAAAATTCAAAAAGGAATTCACAGCCATGCAGCAGGATGTCGACTAAGCCACTCAGAAGGTCGTAATCATGGTTAGTGTACCATGTTTACTCCGCACAGTGCTTGCCATTGTAGGACAAGGAATTCGCTGTTCAACTGAAAGTGGTCCACCAGCTAGAGATGGGTGCCACTGTAGACACTGAGGGAAAATCGGACTACCTGCGGGAGTGCACCCCCCCTGCCGACGTCACAGAGACTGTTCGTTCCACGATCGAACACTACAACTATTTGATTTGGGACACAGAATGCACCATTCAGCACATGCCGGCAGACAATGATCTCGGAATCGAGCCAGCAACCGCTGTCGGTGTGGACATCGCATTCACATGCAATCCCGAGCAGGTCATCACCTTCCCGGAGTGGGCCCACAGGGAGCTGTGCTACTACGCCCAGAGGGCTGTCGCGGAGGCGTGTGGTGATGGGGAGGGAAGCGATACACTCACCGAGAAAAAGAAGCACCTCCTGAATCTGGACACGGCCATTTGCATCCTACTGTAGGCTGCCTGGTCCCACTATCGATGCATCGTCTCGTTCAATGGTTCTTTGCCATCATTTACCATGTTCAAACTGCAACATTTGCCAGGCTCCAAAAGGCTCATCAGTGTCACCATTGCTTCCCGCATTGCAGGCAAGCAGCCCATCCTGCGGGAGGCGACGATGCTCCCAGCCTCCACCATCGCAGATGCCATAAAGGGGCAACCCGACGCGACCAAGCAGCTGACGTTAGCAGCTGTCGAATTCTCCAAGACAAAGCATCACTTGTCAGAGGTCAGCATTTCCAAATGGAGGCATTGAAATGTTAGATTAACAGTGTCATGGCCATGTTCTCATTGCGATTGTCTTTCAGGCTGAAATAGCCACGCAGATTCAAGACTCGTTGGTGACATGCTGGAACGTGTGGAACCAATCCATGAACTCCCGTGTGAAAATGCTGTGGAAATTCTCCAAGGGGAAAGGGGCGAGGTTCTCGATAGAGGCGGTCAACCGCCCTCCCAATAAGAAGGAGTTCACCATGAGAGTGTACAAAACGGGAGATGGCCAGACCCCAAAGAGTCTATCACTTGCATTTGAACATAGACATGAAATGCAATCTGCGAACCACTCAACTTGATGTGCCTCATCCATGTGAACATGGAAATGAAACGCAATCTGTGAAGCACTTAATTTCAGGTGTAGCCATCGACTACATCAAAAGAGACACTGAGATGAAGACCAAGATGAAGGAGAAGTAGCGCAAGAAGACAGAGGATGCTGTGGAGGCCGCGCTGCTGGGCAAGCTGCCACCCGGCAAGAAGCCATGACGCAGTGGCAATGGAGAAGACGAGGACGACGATGTCGGAGACTCTTCGGCCAATGGAAGTGAGGAGTGCAATGACATCGTGTGACAAAATTTCCAGTCTTCGATGTACAAATTGGCTTTACAGCATTCAATGAGGTCCCCATCTACAAAGGATAGGTGTCGCGACCGCAACCCTCTGGCTTCCATCGTCATACAGCAATCGTTTTGTGGACCGACCGCGCTCGAACTTTGCAGTTGTCTTCGTGTTTGGTATCAGTGAACCGTTAGTACAATGTGCATGAGTACTGCGTTTGTCAGTAAAGCGATTTGTGAGCCATGTCCACATGCCAACTGATGGAAACGGCAGGAGTTGCCATAGCATTTTTGCTCTGTTACCACACTGTTACGATAATGCACCTGTGCTCCCCATCCAGTTGCAACAATGCCCTGCCGTGCACTGGACGCACTGCATGGGTTTCGAGAAGAAGGTGAAGAGGAGGACGATGACGGTTTCCAGCTGTTCCCCACATGGGCGGATGGGGGAGACGACGAAGCGGAACTGTCTGACGGCTCATCTGATGATGAAGAGTGCAGTGGCAACACAGAGAACGAGGAACCCGGAGGACTAGCCGACGACGATGTGGAAATGCTTCCAGACGACTTCAAATGGGTGAAATTTCCACCAAGAATCATAGATCGCAACACCCACTTCACCCCAATAGAGCAAAACAAACCCGGCTGTCGCCTCCCTCCTGGAACTGACCTGCTCACAGTCTTCACATCAATATACGGTACTGCCATGGACTTGGCCTTCACTGAAACTCGGAAGCACTCGAGGACAAAGTTCCCCTTCGCGACTGAGAAAAAACCCATAACCCATGGCCAGTTCACCGCATTCCTAGCAATTTTGATTCACATGTCTGTATTTCGACTGAGGAGACTGAAGGACTACTGGGCGGAGTCCTGTTGCGGTTCTGGTTTCGAGAGAGATCTGCTGACCTACAACAGGTTTCGATGTGACCATGGATTATAAATGGTTGTATGTCTGTTTCAAGGATTCCATTTCCAGATTTATGCTGATCTACAAATCGCTACACCTTGTCGACAAGGACCAGGCAGAGGCAGATGGCACTTCAAGACCTGGCCACAAAAATTACGACTCCAATTACAAGCTAACCAAGTATATCAATCTGGTATTTGAGGGTTGTCAAAGGGTGTGGAAAGCGAGCGAGAATTTGACCATCGATGAGATGATGGCTGCTTTTGCGGTGGGTTCATCGTAAATGTGACAAGTGTAGTGCATGTGGCTGCGATGTCAGCATGGTGATTCAGGGGAGGTTCCGCGGCTGTGTCATTATGCCGAACAAACCCATCAAAAATGGTCTGAAATACATAGTGTTGGCATGCGCTGAAAGTGGCGCCATCGTCTATGGTTTTTTACACGACAAGGTAATGCCACACCTATCCCAACACAGAGGCTACAAAATGGTGTCTTGGATGTATGATCTGCTGACATGTAAAGGATTGCAAAATGGCCAGAACTTCCTCGGGCAGAACTATCGGGTAGTAGTACCTAAGCATTTAAACATGGTGTACAAAGTGCGCATCGTTATCCATTTGCTTTAGCTGTTTCTCGATTCGTACTACACCAAGCCACAGGTGCTCTACTCGCTCCACAAGCACAAAGTGTGGGTGTGTGGATCAATGAAGGCACAGGGCAACGCCCCAATACCGAAAGACATCATGACTGGGGAAGCTGTGAAAAAGTCGCTGGTACCCCGCGGAGATGCCCAATTCCACTACGGCTCAAAGGGTTCCAGCTTACAGTGTGAATTTGAGTTGACAATGGAGTAGTTGCCATTGGATGAACGCATGTTGACAGGGAGACTGTGCTGCGTCTGCTGGATGGACAGCAGGGCAGTGACCATCTGCTACACCATCCAAACAGTGGGGGCAGAGTGCGCTCCAGTGAAACGCATGGACAAAGATGCCAAAACGAAAGTGTGGCGCAAAATCATAGTGCCCCATCCAGACATCGTCCTCCTATATCAAATTTTCATGCGTGGTGTAGATGTTGTCGATTTGAGGATCGCGCAAGAGAGGCGCATTTTCAAAGGGTGCCGGTGGTATTTCAGCGCAGGTTTCATACAGGGACTGGAGGTGCACATGGCAGTTTTCAAATGGCCAAGTCATCAAAACTAACCCAACATAACATTCCATTTTCAGATCGCTGTGAACCCACCATCACAATGGCCAAGGTGAAGAAACGGCTTGCCGTGACCCTGGCAAAGTTTTCCGGTATCAGCAAATCGGCTATCTCCAAGCGGTGTCAGGAGGGAGAAAGTGGGGCACCACCTTCCCAACACACAGAATTCACCCGCGATCCCACTGACCCAAGCTATCAGCTGAGGCTAGACACGTCGATCCCTCACACTCTCATCCATGTGAAGAGAAGTCAGCGGCGCCAATGTTGTGTCCATAAGGAAAGGGTAGACGCCCAGCACTACTGTAAGGCATGCGACCGTTTTATGTGCATTGGCAACTGCTGGGAGCGCTATCACTATCACGTTGACTACGCCGTGTGATTATTGGTATTTGTTCATACTCGTCATCAATTGTTACACTGAGAAGAAATCCATTGCAGTGGGTGTGAGTGTTTTGGCCTACACATCGTTCTGGTGTACTCCCAGGAACAGTGTCTCTACTGAATCAACATCCATGGATGGATGCAATGACCTTTCCGCGGTGGTGTGCTGGCAATTGCTTGATCACTACCTTCTATTCATCTTAGGCAATTGTCAACATGTTGTTCAACCCGGTGTCCATGTCAGCAGTTTCGAGTGTGCACCATGTTTGAGCAATGAGAACACCATTCAAACTTTGTCTTATGTGTCAATTTCAACACCGTGGTCCGGTTCAATTTCATGTGACCCCTCACACCGTAAGTCACGGTTTTCCCCGATCTGTCATCTGTCACGCACAGTGTGCGTCTGTCAGACTTATCCTGGTACCGCAAGGAGATGTCGATTCAAGAGTCGCAATTCGAAAATACTTTGAACTGCGTCCGCTAGAGTAACCTAGAGTGTCGCGTTGAAAACTCAAAAGTTGATCAAACGCAGTCAAATCACACATCGAATTGAAGTGCTGGAGCTGCCAAGCACGAATCTAACAACGAAGTGTCTCAAAGATTCAAATACCGCGCGCTACTGTAGCCTAAAGTTTTGCGTCGAGTAGCAGAAATCACTTTCAAACTCTTCGAAATTATTCCTTGGTGTAGCGCTCAAACTTCTGAGTGTGAATTTGACAATGAAAAGATTAAAGTTGCGTGCAACAGTATCAAGATCGCATCAAAAACAGGAGAATTTGACTTTGCTATATTTTGGTACTCGTGCAATGCAGAGCAACAGTCTTGATATTGTTGAAGAGCTCACTGCAAGCCAAAATCGAATCGAAGTCAGAGTAACCCATGGTTTTGTGCAAGGGTCTAGACGTGGCTTTTTAAATTTTAGTTTCTAAACATATTTTCTTGCTATAAAGAATTAAACCCGGGCGACCCCGTAGCGTAGCATGTTGCGTAGCAAGACTACTCCAATCAGTATGGTCGTGAGGAGAGTCGCGTGAGTACAGTCCCGGTCAGAAGTCGGGCCTTATATACCGCGGTATGCATGGTCGCGCATGTAGGCCGTGATGCTCAGGCACGCACGTTTACTATGCAAACATTTTACCGTAGTAATTAACCGATATCAAAGTCGTTTTGGGACCAAGGGCGCCCAGTGTGTAATAATTTGAATCGCGCGTAATTGCCTGAGCATCAGGATGAACCTGCACTGCATGTTGAATGAGGCCTGACTTCTGAACGGGACTGTAGCAACGCCATACATACAGTACATGACAGAAAAATTACAACCACTTAGATCTAAATGGATCTAGACAGATCTAAGCGAGCGACCTTGGACGACGCTGATTGGCCAGCACGCCATCGTAGGGAAGGGTCCTCGCCAACGTAGATCTAAACAGATCTAAAGGAATCTAGATGGGCCGAGGAGGGGGGGGCGGTGGCTACGTCATCCGCAACGGCACTTCTCTCCCCTCACACCGCCCCCCCCCCCCCCGTGCGTTACCCTATCTGAATGTCCATCTCGAACGTCTCCACTCATCTCGAGCACGGGCTGTGTTCAGAGAGCACGCCACTAGTGATTGTGCTGTAAACTGTAATGCTTAGCGTCGTCTCTTCTCGCTGCAAGTTATTTACGCGTACACTTTCTGCCATCGCTGAATATCCGTCTCTTGCATCCCCTAAGACTTCACCTTCCATCAAAGTTCCTCCAAGCCGCCTACCTCGTTCGGCCCTTAATCCTCTCTCCCTCCTTCCCCCCCCCCCCCCCCCCCACCCCACACCCCATCGTATGAATGGGCTCGATGCTAGTGCCGCGCTGTTCGCTGCAGGGCCCCAGCCAATAAATCGTCTTGCCGCCTCGCGTAGGTGAGCGCGGCGTTTATTTCCCCCAACGCGCCGAAACAAAAGGAAAGGGAAGGAGGGGAACTGCCAAATGGCGCGCAAGTTAATCGGGCTGGGTAAACATAAGCGCCGGGAGAAGGGCGCAATTGGCGTCTCTCGCTTTCGTCGGTTGTGCGACTGTAACGGTATGCGGGTGCGAGGAGACTTCCTACCCCCGCCCGTAGGCTTCTGGCAGGCAGAAAGTTATTAGTGTGGGCGGAGACGACTACCACAAACGAGATGGCCAAGTTCAGCCAGCTAACTTTGGCAACAAAGATGCGAATTTTGGAAGAAATTAATCATCAAGGGTGAGAGATCCTCTATGTAGACTCGGCACTGGAACTACTACATATGTACAACCTACAGAGAGACTACAATTTTAGAAATCACCCTCGCAAGATCGCCGCCTATTTGAACGCCAGAGGCTACAAACTGTCTGCTTCAACTGTTTGCCGCTTCTACAAGCGATACCGAGAGAGTGGAGGCAATCTGCAGCGAAAGGAAGGATCTGGGAGGCCCACGAAGCTGACTGCGGGAGTGCTGGCAACCATCCAAGACGCCATGGCCGACAGTGACGAGTGTTCTGGCCCTACTCTGCACGGCATTCTGACTGAAGGAGACGCTCCCACCGACATCAGTCTTCGCACCGTCTACCGAGGTCGACAGCTTCTGGGATGGCATTATGGCAATACTCGCTATTGCCAAGCCATCAGCCAGAAGAACATTCTCGCGCGCTACGACTGGTGCAAGCAGATGGAGAGGCGAATCACTCTGGAGGATTTTCAGTTCGAGACGGTCATCTTTTCTGACGAGACCAAGGTGGAGATAGAGCAAGCCAAGAAGAGGTGCTACAGGCGAGAGGGCTTCAAGATACAAGCCAAGCCGAAACACAAGCACCCACTCTCAGTAAACGTCTGGGGAGGGATCTCCAAGCGGGGCGCCACGACTGTGGTCGTTTTCAATGGCACGATGTGCGCCGCCGACTACACTGCCATTCTCGACAAGGGACTGATCCCCTTCGCTGCCAGTGCCTACAATGGGGACTTCCTCTTTCAGCAAGACAACGGTCAGTTGAATATCTCTCAGCATGGCGTTGGTACAGTATTCTGCGCAGCTATCACACCATTTGCATTGCACCTAATATAGCGATCATTAGTGTCTGCGAGCGCCACCGAACCCTCGTTTTCCTTGTACAGATCCCAAGCATACGTCACGCTTGGCCCAGCAGTACTTTGCGGAGAAGGGGATTCGATGGTGGCGGACACCTGCGCAGTCGCCTGACCTCAACCCCATTGAGAACGTGTGGGCCGAGCTGAAGAATCACCTGAGGTCCACAGTGAAGCCGGCGACCAAGGACGAACTGGTTCAGGCCATCAAAGACTGGTGGAACACACAGCTGACGCCTGAGAAATGCGCTACTTACATAAACCATTTGCGCAAAGTTATCCCTGCTGTAATAGAGTCTGGAGGTCGTCCTGTTGGCTGCTGACTCTTGCGTACCGCTGTGCTTGCTGTACTAACTATGTATCTTCTCTGCGTGAAATTGTGCTTTTCTCACGTGGTTTGTGGCTTCGTTCTTCCTGTGTACACTTCAAACGTGACGCGAGGCGAGCGGGTTATCATTCTGTTGAGACATTGGCCTAAATTGCGTAATGATTTGTTGGGTTAATGAGACGATGATGAGTGGACGGACGGTGAGACGAAAGAAGTGTGGGGCAGGAGAAAGGCATTGTCGAAAGATAAACTAGACAGGATGTGTGAGGGAGGAAGGCGATGGCGTCGGAAGGCAATCATGAGCTATGAGGGCGAATTGGAGTCGATTCGATTGGTGACCCATAGCTCAGTGGTAGAGCACAGGCGATTCCAGCCATAAGGTCGCGGGTTCGATTCCCGCTGGGTCCAATTGTTTTGGTTTCCTTTCGCTCTCCTCTAGCCAATAGCAAGATCGTTTGTGATCCTCGCTGCAGGTAATCTGCGCTCTATTTTCGCTTCAAAATGCGCAAAGCCATCTGCCATCGGCTCTTACCTTCGTGGCTGAGAGAAGTAGCCGTAAGGCTGCCTCACCACACGCTAGGCGGAAGCCTAGTGCTCTTAGCGAGGGGAAGGCAGTAGGGCTATGAGGGCGAATTGGAGTCGATTCGATTGGTGACCCATAGCTCAGTGGTAGAGCACAGGCGATTCCAGCCATAAGGTCGCGGGTTCGATTCCCGCTGGGTCCAATTGTTTTGGCTTCCTTTTGCTCTCCTCTAGCCAATAGCAAGATCGTTTGTGATCCTCGCTGCAGGTAATCTGCGCTCTATTTTCGCTTCAAAATGCGCAAAGCCATCTGCCATCGGCTCTTACCTTCGTGGCTGAGAGAAGCAGCCGTAAGGCTGCCTCACCACACGCTAGGCGGAAGCCTAGTGCTCTTAGCGAGGGGAAGGCAGTAGGGCTATGAGGGCGAATTGGAGTCGATTCGATTGGTGACCCATAGCTCAGTGGTAGAGCACAGGCGATTCCAGCCATAAGGTCGCGGGTTCGATTCCCGCTGGGTCCAATTGTTTTGGCTTCCTTTCGCTCTCCTCTAGCCAATAGCAAGATCGTTTGTGATCCTCGCTGCAGGTAATCTGCGCTCTATTTTCGCTTCAAAATGCGCAAAGCCATCTGCCATCGGCTCTTACCTTCGTGGCTGAGAGAAGTAGCCGTAAGGCTGCCTCACCACACGCTAGGCGGAAGCCTAGTGCTCTTAGCGAGGGGAAGGCAGTAGGGCTATGAGGGCGAATTGGAGTCGATTCGATTGGTGACCCATAGCTCAGTGGTAGAGCACAGGCGATTCCAGCCATAAGGTCGCGGGTTCGATTCCCGCTGGATCCAATTGTTTTGGCTTCCTTTCGCTCTCCTCTAGCCAATAGCAAGATCGTTTGTGATCCTCGCTGCAGGTAATCTGCGCTCAATTTTCGCTTCAAAATGCGCAAAGCCATCTGCCATCGGCTCTTACCTTCGTGGCTGAGAGAAGTAGCCGTAAGGCTGCCTCACCACACGCTAGGCGGAAGCCTAGTGCTCTTAGCGAGGGGAAGGCAGTAGGGCTATGAGGGCGAATTGGAGTCGATTCGATTGGTGACCCATAGCTCAGTGGTAGAGCACAGGCGATTCCAGCCATAAGGTCGCGGGTTCGATTCCCGCTGGGTCCAATTGTTTTGGCTTCCTTTCGCTCTCCTCTAGCCAATAGCAAGATCGTTTGTGATCCTCGCTGCAGGTAATCTGCGCTCAATTTTCGCTTCAAAATGCGCAAAGCCATCTGCCATCGGCTCTTACCTTCGTGGCTGAGAGAAGTAGCCGTAAGGCTGCCTCACCACACGCTAGGCGGAAGCCTAGTGCTCTTAGCGAGGGGAAGGCAGTAGGGCTATGAGGGCGAATTGGAGTCGATTCGATTGGTGACCCATAGCTCAGTGGTAGAGCACAGGCGATTCCAGCCATAAGGTCGCGGGTTCGATTCCCGCTGGGTCCAATTGTTTTGGCTTCCTTTCGCTCTCCTCTAGCCAATAGCAAGATCGTTTGTGATCCTCGCTGCAGGTAATCTGCGCTCTATTTTCGCTTCAAAATGCGCAAAGCCATCTGCCATCGGCTCTTACCTTCGTGGCTGAGAGAAGTAGCCGTAAGGCTGCCTCACCACACGCTAGGCGGAAGCCTAGTGCTCTTAGCGAGGGGAAGGCAGTAGGGCTATGAGGGCGAATTGGAGTCGATTCGATTGGTGACCCATAGCTCAGTGGTAGAGCACAGGCGATTCCAGCCATAAGGTCGCGGGTTCGATTCCCGCTGGGTCCAATTGTTTTGGCTTCCTTTCGCTCTCCTCTAGCCAATAGCAAGATCGTTTGTGATCCTCGCTGCAGGTAATCTGCGCTCTATTTTCGCTTCAAAATGCGCAAAGCCATCTGCCATCGGCTCTTACCTTCGTGGCTGAGAGAAGTAGCCGTAAGGCTGCCTCACCACATGCTAGGCGGAAGCCTAGTGCTCTTAGCGAGGGGAAGGCAGTAGGGCTATGAGGGCGAATTGGAGTCGATTCGATTGGTGACCCATAGCTCAGTGGTAGAGCACAGGCGATTCCAGCCATAAGGTCGTGGGTTCGATTCCCGCTGGGTCCAATTGTTTTGGCTTCCTTTTGCTCTCCTCTAGCCAATAGCAAGATCGTTTGTGATCCTCGCTGCAGGTAATCTGCGCTCTATTTTCGCTTCAAAATGCGCAAAGCCATCTGCCATCGGCTCTTACCTTCGTGGCTGAGAGAAGCAGCCGTAAGGCTGCCTCACCACACGCTAGGCGGAAGCCTAGTGCTCTTAGCGAGGGGAAGGCATACCATACTACCATACCATACTACAGATCCAGCTTGGCTTAAACTCTGTAACAACACTAAATTCTTAAAACAACTAACAACTACTGAACTAAGAACTTCAATAAATAAAAAATAGGGATTGTGATTGCGACGCTAAGTACAGACATCTTATCTTGGGTCACGTTATCACGGGTGACTTGACCATAATTAAGAACTCTAACCTCCAAAGATACTTTGATTTGGGCACAAAATACCGAACAAATACACACGATAGGCCTGACACTATCTGCGTGTCCATCCTCACAGAAATTAAACCATATTTGGAGGAGTTAGTGAAACTCAAAAGTTATACAAATGGAAGAATATCACACAATGTCCCTAGGAATCCGCCCCTTTACGACTGGCAGACACACCACATACAGGTCGCGTGCGCGCTTCCACGAGCTTTCAGTAGAGCACAAGAACGGTGTGCTATGCCACGGAATGAAGCAGTTACAGGCGATTTTCTTTTCGCGTGGCCGCATGGCCATCAGCGCGTGGTCACCAGGGGTCGGTGGCGGACAGCGTGTGGATTAGTGGTACTCGGTGTAGTTTTCTAATGTGATTCTCATGGCGTGGTCAATCTCTGCATGCGACGCGCCAGGGAAAAGTTTGTCTCTGCCAAAGTTCGTGATTTTTCCACCAGATTCAAATGTGGCTCAGGTTTGTGCTGTGTTGTATGTGTTCCTGGTATTGTGCTGTGGCTGTCTCAATGTGTCCGATTCAAATGCATCTCAGGCTTGGGCTGTGTTGTACGTGTCCCTGGGATTGTGCTGTGGCTGTCTCAATATGTCCCTAGGAATCCCTGGGATTTGTCCCTGCGATTTTTGTCCCTGGATTTGTCCCTGGGTTTGTACCAGAACCAGGCGTCCTACAATCTACGTCCCTGGGGACAGACGTCCTGCAATCTATGTCCCTGAGATAGCGCCTATCACTACTTGGCTTAACGTATCACGTACTCAAGCGGAACACCTATGCACCTGTGTACATATACACGTATGCACCTGTACACATGTACTACTGAGGTAAATGATGCTTTAGCGGTCTGCTGTGCCAGTGCGCACTCACTCCTTCCCCCTCCCAGAAGAGATGTTGGTGACATCACAACACCACAGGGGAGACCGAAGCCTGTCTATGTGGCGCGTCAACTGGATGGAGCGCGCAGAGGTTTCGTCCTGGCAACATGCCAGGACGAAACCTCCAACATCACTGGCAACGTGCCTTGGAACATAAACCTCTGTGGAATGTGCATATCTCTACAACAAGCAGAAACAGACACGTGTGCCCTACAACACAATAGGGAAGTAAGCACCATGCTGAAAACATGCTAACAACAAACTGCCCAACTAGGCGAATGCATGTGCTATGACAGTGCCCATCCAAACACAATGGGAAAGTCATCGGGTTGAGCGCGTCAGCACTCAACCCAATTTGTTCGGCCAGGGGCCAGTGCGCCCCCGGGGACTATGGATTAGTACTACGTCATATAGGTAGACTTAACCGATCGGGCCGAAATTTTCACCATAGATGTTCATAGTAACAAGGAGTATTGTGCTGAGATATCAGCCAAATCGGTTGAGTGGTTCCCGAGATATTAAACAAAAACCGTCGAAAAATTCATCAATCTTCATCACACTTCCACGTTTTCGGCGAATATCTCGAGAATGGCACAAGCTAGAGCAACGGTTTATGGCTCGTTAGAAGCGCCTAGTAGGCGCATTTATTGTGTTAAAAAATCTCGCAGATCGGTTGAGTATTGCGGCCGTGGGCCCAATAAAAAATTGGCCAAAATTTTGGCTGTCCCGACTCTCAGATGGCCGAGCTGTGGTGGTGCATGCTGGGGCGCCAATTGAAGTTGTCCGGCAACGACAATCATATAGTGAACAAATGTGTAAAACATTTCATCTTTCTAAGTCGTCTCACTAAGAAGTTATGCAGTGGCAAAGGTCGCTTCGAGTCCAGATCCGGGGCCCGGCCCAAGATGGCCCAGTTCTGGTGGTGCATGCTGGGGCGCCAATCGAAGTTGTCCGGCAACGACCATCATACAGCGAACAAATGTATAAAACATTTCATCTTTCTAAGTCGTCTCACTAAAAAGTTATGCGGTGGCAAATGTCGCTTCGAGTCCAGATCCAGGGCTTGACCCAAGACGGCCGAGCTCTGCTGGTGCACGATGGGGTGCCAGTCGAAGTTGCAAAGACCATCATATAGTGAACAAATGTGTAAAACATTTCATCTTTCTAAGTCGTATCGCTAAAAAGTTACGAGGTGGCAAATGTCACGTTGAGTACGGATCCGGGGCACGGCTCCAAATGGCCGAGCTCTGCAGGTGCACGATGGGGCGCCAGTCGATGAAATCTACCAAAGAGCACCATAGGGCGAACTAAAGTGTAAAACATTTCATCTTTCTAAGTCGTCTCGCTAAAAAGTTACGCGGTGGCAAAGGTCACGTCGAGTACGGATCTGGGGCGAGACGGCCGAGCTCTACTGGTGCAGGCTGGGGCGCCAATCAAACTGATCCGGTCAAGCCTACCATAAGGCGAATAGCCATGCAAAATGTTAGCTACAAATTTTTGGGTTCCGGGCCGAATTACGCTGAACACAAATCCGGTGTTTGTTTCGGGATTCGGGGTGCCATTTGCCGATTTCAGCGTCCGGTCGGTCAGATTTTGGGTCTTGGGGTCAAATTCTGACAATCGAGTTTACAGTTGTCTCTGGGGTTTTCGAAGACACAGAACACGAATCCAGTGTTTGCTTCTGGATTCGAGCTGCCATTTGCTCATGACCTCAATGGTGCCCACTCCTGCAAACCTGTCCGTGAGGAGGAACCCCTCCCCCACCCACCCCCCCCCCCCCCTCCGTTCAACGCATAAGTACTTCTCTGATTGCGCTTCTGCAAGCAACCCTGTCTGTGTCGCCTCTCATCGGACCTGCCAGAGGAGCCCCCCCCCCCCCCTCCCCCCAACCCCCTCCCGCTGAAGGTGTCCACTTTGTGGACATGGACAGGGAGTGTATTCTAGGAAAGTTCCCCCCTAGTGGGGGTAAGGACAGGTGAATTTGTTCAGGCTGAAGTTGAACAGGCTGTGCATCTCAGATGACTTCTCAGCCTCTAAGCTACACGAACAAATTCAGCGTGCTCTGTTTGTGGGTGCCAAACTCGCTTCAGAGTGAGCAGTGCAGCTCTGAATTAGCACTAAGTCCTAAGTACTCTGATTCGATACATCGTGTTGGCATGTGATGGCATGGCACTGTCTATGCGCGTGGGTTAGTGGGTGCACGTACGCACGGCGCCTGTTGATGTGTGGAATGTTGGTGGGTGGGGGGTGGAGGGAGGGGGGGGGGAGTGAAGGGGGGTTGGGTCATTGCACTTACACATGTTGCGCTGCGCTTACTGCAACGTTGTTTGAGTGCTGCAGTGGTAGACAGTAGACACCTACTCGGGTTTCGTCAGTGGTGAGTGAGGCGCGTACCCGCCTGCGCGTTGCGCCTATGTGAGAACCGTCGTGCGTGTGAGCAGAGCACGCTGAATTTGTTCGTGTAGCTTAGAGGCTGAGAAGTCATCTGAGATACACAGCCTGTTCAACTTCAGCCCGAACAAATTCACCTGTCCTTACCCCCACTAGGGGGGAACTTTCCTAGAATTGAACTTGTTCGTCCTGACTGGACTTGTCCTGACTGACTAGTACACAGTGCTGTAAGACAATTCTGGATGGATGGAGTTTTCGGATCTTTCCTCCAAAACGAGCCCAACGCATCCGAAATCAATCTGAAACGGAAGTGGAATCGCAAAAGCAACGCGAAATTCGATCTCCGCAATCTCAGAAAGCCCGTATCACCTCTATTTCCAACGTTCTGGCAGTCCCGGCACACTGCACTATGCTCCAATTCTGCCCCAGGGTTTTAAATTTTTTTCCCAGATCCACTCTAAGCCACCCGGAAAGGCTCAAAGCTGAAGAGTAACCGCAAAGTCAACGTGAAATTCGAGCTTCTTTTCGACCTCCGGAAACACCTCTACTACCAACATGTCCCGGCTGACCCCCAAAGTGGATTTTCGACGCGGCTGTGCTGGGGTACGGTAGTAGCTAGAAAGTTGACAATAAGTTTCGGGACCAGAATTTAGCGTAGAATCGATTGGCAGTGTCGTTTTTCCAGTAGAATGACACGTTTCCACGAAAATTGACCAAATCACAAAATCACAAAACTCGGTCCCAAATGGAACTTCATTGCCCCCGCATAACTCCTGAACCGCTTGACGGATTGTGGCGGTTTCAGTTTCAAGTGAAAGAGAACATCCAGGCGCTGGCCGAAAATTTTATCTCTGCCAGATCGGCTCAGCAAATCGCGAGATACTGAGATACTATAGACAAAATTTAAATCTACCGTATTTTGGCCATGCCATGGTGAAAATTTCCAATTTTTGGTGCCAAAAAGTACCTTTGCCTCCTCCTATGCTAAATTGCTTAAGCATTGAGCGCATTTTTGAGAAAGCGCTCAACTTTGAGAATGCATTCAACTGTCTGTGTGCGTTTTAACACTCCTGACACTCCTGAGTGTCAGATAGGCACTCCACATGATCGTTTTAGCAGATGGGGGCACAGGAAATCTAGGCAAGTGTTGCATTCTGGCTAAATCGCTTGTTTCCAAGTTATTCAGTGTAGAAAGTTTGAAATTGGATCTGTCACTGTCTGGTATGGTGAATCACTCACACATTCAAATTCAAATCTGCGTAATTCGAGTGGCATACAGAAGGTAAATTGTCGGCCAAAAGCACACAATATTCACCGCAAATCGCAAAACAGGCGCCGGATTCGTGTTCTGTAGCGTCAGAAAGCCCAGAAACAACTGCCAATTAATTTTTTAAATTTCGACTCCGGGGCCCAATTTTTGGCTGGCCGGGCGCCGGAATCAGGGTAAGGCGTGTAATATCGCAAAACGAACACCGAATTGATGTTCAGCGTCATCAACAAGCTGTGTGTGTAAAAAAGTTCACCCTATACTTTGTGTCTGTCAAATTTTGGTGAACAGTATAGTGAACTTTGTACACATCGTTAGCCGCATCTGGAGAAGGTGTCTTGAGAATGTGTACCTTAATGCCAAGTGCACATATCCCCACGATACGACTGTCTGTACAGCTGATCTGAAGCTCAGTGATATCGCCGCGTTCGCTATATGTTATCGGCATGATACGACGCCGTTTATCTGATGTTTCCTACCTGTGTGAAAACGTCACATCCAACAAATAAACTTGCCAAGCGTTTGGTGCGAGCGAATTCCTGTTTTCAGCGTACGCATTTCTGTTTCTGAGTGCACATTCATCAATAAACAGCTGTTGTGGCCATCAGACGAATATCTCCATTTTGAAATTTTCTTAAATTTTAATTCTAAATATCTCGAAATTGGAATTTATAAAAACTGTAAAACTATGTCACAAATTCTTATTGGCATATGGCCTTACCATTTCTGCATTCAAATTCGTCAAAAAACGACGTTCTATTTTGTTGATTTATTTAATTTTGAAAAATAATAACATATTTCTATTAAATTACACATTTGCAAAAAAATTCTCTTGCGTCACAAATTATCCGCAGTCTATCCTCTTTCCATTTCTGAAGAAATTTCGCTGCTATGTCATCAGGCGAAAAAGTCGATTTTCGACATTTTCATATTTTGATTGAAAATATCTCGAAATTTCAATTTTCAAAAACTGCAATATTATGTCACAAATCCATATTGGCATACGACCTTTCCATTTCTGCATTCACATTTGTCAATAAATGACGTTGTGGTTTGGTCAATCTATGCAATTTTGACAAACAATCGCGTATTTCTATTAAATTCCACATTTGCAAAAAATTTCTCTTGCGTCACAAATTATACCCGGTTCATGCTCCTTCCATTTCTGAAGAAATTTCGCGGCTAGCGCATATCATCAGGTGAAAAAGTCGATTTTCGGCATTTTCATATTTTGATTGAAAATATCTTGAAATTGCAATTTGTAAAACGACATAAGAATCCTTATAACGCATCCTCTGACGTCATAATCCAAAACACCCTTATAACGCATCCGGCGCACGTAGGCCATTTCTCGCGCGCCCGCCCTCGCGTGCAAATTGCGTACGAACCGACGGTCGCCGCCGCCAGCGTACCATTTAGTGCAAATTGCGTGCAAGTGAGAACCGGTTCTTCTATCGAGTGCGAGCGTCCTTTCCTTTGTCGGCAAAACGCGTCGGCCGGATTCGAACCCGCGAAAGATTGGTAAACGAACGTCTTAACCGACCGCGCTACCCCTCCCTTTCCCCGACCGTTCCAAAAGCTACCTACCTACCGTGACGCGGCGAGTTTGCGTGCAGTCAACAACAAATGTTGGCTATTGATTGCCGTTCGTTTAGTGCTGTTTGACGCCGAAAGTTGCGCCCGTTCTCGCTGCGCCGCACGAGCGCACGCGACGACTTGCACCCGCGAACCTTGACCATGGGTGCACTGGGCAAGAACGAGTTTGTCACGTGTTGAACTGCCTGAGAGACGACGGAATGGAGACGCGAAGAAGCTACTGTATTTGCAGCGTTTGAAAAGATTTTTCGCTTCACAGACAGGCAATCCTCTTGGAAGTTCTGGAGGACAATTTAAGCGGCGCTTGCCACGTCATCAGTCAGATTAAGAATCAATACGTTGTATGGAATTATTGAATGTCCAGAATTCACAGTAATATGGCAAAATCAGGAGGGCAATTCGATAAAGCCATGTTTATGCTGATATGGGCGGCAACGAACCGTACCTTTCATCCCCTATTGGACAGATTTCTACTAGCCTAGTCGCAAAAGAAAATTCTACCTGGGAAACCAACGTAGGCGCAGCCAATTTCAACGTGGAGCTGCGTCGTCTCACTTCTGATTTATTGGCTGTCTCAAACAACAACTTGTCTGCTACTAGTTACCAACAGCAGCATTTGCATGTGCAGTCTACTACGTTGCCATTTGGAGCAAACAGCAGCGGTAGTAACCTGTCAACAACTCGCTGTACGCTGTCTGTCTTAATGAAAGGAACACGTTCGTCTTTAGGTAACGAAGAGCGCCATGCGAACAGCAGACAAACTGCGGAATCGCTTGTTGCCTACGCTGCTCTTCTCATGATGCTTAGCGTTTTCAGTCTGCTGGGTGGTAGAAGAGCGGTCACTGAAATCGCCAGAGGGCACAGGAGACGACTAGCTTCTGCGAGACGAGAGACTGAACTTCTGTGATTACGAGTCTTTGTACTCCGATATGTCTTCGTCTTAGTTTTGGCCAAGCGTTGTTTCACTTGTGGTTCGTCAATGTAACAGAACTTCTGTTCCATAATTGCTTTTCAAAAAAGTTCATCGGTACAAAGAGCAACGGGAGCCAACTATCTACAGCGTTTGCATGCTGTGCTAGCTATCACAGTAATAGCTCATACTGACTACGCGACAATATCCTGGAGAGCCTAGTAACTCTTACGTGTACCCTTAGGTCATAAATGGGGTCAGGTCGATCTTCTCAATGTTCTTCACGTTCTGCCCGTGTTTCTTGAGAAATTCGGCGCAGATGCGGTACAGCAAGGTCACCTCGTCGGTGGTGAGCGTCATGCTGCCAGTAGCCATTTCCTTTACGACCCCTAAATCCAAATAGTTCAGCAATTAAATTCAAATAAAATGTGTAATAAAGCTGTCGACCTTGTCCCAGTTCGTTCACGATGATGCCCGTTTTCTGGCTGTTCTTGACGTAGTAGAAGTTTCCCATATGCAGAATCGGATACGGCGGCAGGAAATCGTCGCCGTTTCTATCTTTATTGTCGGGGTACTTCATACTAAAGGTCACAAAGCGACCTGCCTGTCCCGATGACTGTCCTAAACTTAAACCAAGCTGAAGTTTGAATCTCGCGGCTTACAGTACTGTGCCACACCAGGAAGGTAGTAGGAGTTCGGCGCGACCACAGGCGGCGGATTTGCATAAGGATTTCGTCCCTTGACGCCGTTCCAGTACTTGGCGAAAGCTAATTAATTAATTAGTTACATACGTACCTACATACAAATATATTAATTGATAAATAAATAAAAAGTCAAATTACAATGAGTAAAACAAATAAATAGGTAGAATAATACTAAATTAAACTGAAACAATATAAGTAAATTGCATGAAACTAATTATAAATAATTAAATTAAATTGAATAAGCAAACAATGATCTCATTAAACATAGCTGAATAACTAAAATATACAGAAATTAATAGGAATAAACAGAATAACCGCTCCCGTGCCGGCAACTCCAAAAATGGGATCATCTATTTTTGACGCATAAGGTGCAAAAGTGCCGGAGGAGTACTATGGATGGTGATTTTTTTCAACCAACTGATGTAGACAGTGTTGCCCAAACCAACCCATCAGTGGGGAAAATGAATGTGCACCATGTGTTGCCAACCGATAAGGTACATCACATCGGCCTCTCCACTATCACTGGTGCGTATGTACGACTTTGTTCGGCGATTGATACGATGCGTCCCCATGTACATTGCCACACATGTCTCTATCATGCCTTACAATGAGTAAACATATATCGATAGTGCAACCAACATGCGACTCACCACAATCAGTGTCGCTTGCCACGTCGCGCGATCACTACTGAACATTGAGAGCACTGTATCATGCATCTCAGAGCATGATAGGTCAGGTGTGACGTTGCGTGTTGGTGGCCTATCAAGATCAGTATCCATATTTACACCAACCTATTAACACTGATGTGGTATGTTCCATTGTCCATCATGCATCAGTCAGACAGAAGCTAGACAGTGACACCATTTCTAACAATGCACCACCCGTTCTATGTCTCATGCACATCATCATATGTTTTGCCATTGCACAATCTATACTACACACCAGCTGCATCGTTTGCCACACAGTGTCGTGTGATATACCACGTGCAACATGTTTGTTAGCCACATCGATGTGACACGCGTCTAGACATTAGTCCTATATTGGTCTGCAGTAAGAGGGTATTCGACGTCTAGGCTATCACTACAGCACAGATATACTGACACACTAAGATCACTGCATTTTTTCTGGTTGCACTTCCGACATCAAGCATCGGCTGCACCATGTGCCGCACATCATCCCGTGATGTTACTTGTGCAACAACTAGACAGCCTACCTATCGATGTCAATCTATCTTTGCTGTGGCTCCAACTCACATCAATACGACGCATCCTATCGTTGATCCTACATCAGACTTCTGTTCGTTTGGATATGACGTCTCGACCATTACTAGACCTCAGGAACAACAACCCATCGATGTTGATCTACCATTGCTGTTGCTCCAAGCAACATCGGTATGACGCGTCCAGTCGTTTGTCATACATCGGTCTTCTGTTAGTGTGGATTCGACGTTTTGACTATTACTATACCACAGAAATTCCAACCTATCGATGTCGATCTATCATTGTTGTTGCTCCAAGCAACATTGTTGTGATGCGTACAACTGTTAGTCCTTTATTGGTCTGCTCGTTGTGTGAATACGACGTCTCGACCATGACTAGACCACAGAAAACCAGACCTATCGATGTTGGTCCATCTCAGCCTTGGAATCGTGCCACATTGATATGACGCCTCCAGTTGTCAATCCTACATGGGTCTTCTGTTTGTGTGGATATGACGTCTCAACCATTACTCAACCACAGAAATTCCGACCTATCAATCTAGTCTATCTCGGCCTGATATTCTACATGTACATCGCCACACATGTCTCTATCATGCCCTACAATGAATAAACATATATCGATGGTGCAAACATCATGCGACTCACCACAACTAATGTCGCTTGCCACGTTGCACGATCAACACTGAACATCGAGTGTATCGTGCACCATGCAACATTGTGTGATATGTCAGGTGCAACACCGCAGTTTGCTAAACAATCTAGATCAGTCCTCCTATCTACTTGAGCCAGCCAGTTACCATTCACAAGGCCCAGAGACAAGGGGGAGTGACATGGGCTTAAACGACTCTCTGCGCCATCACTACTGCGCTTGGATGTCTAGAAGAAGTTTCGAGTTGTGTGATAGCAAAACTGATAGACACTGTATCCAGTGTGGCAAGTTTTAGTATCATAACTGGAGACATTTCAGAGAGAAGTACCATGGCATTCCCAAGCTGAAGTGAAAGACCCTAAGAAATGTGCATGTCTAGCCAGTTGCTCATTAAGTGGCTCTGCACCATCACTACTGACATTAGAAACCCATACAAAACTGCACAGTGTGCGAAAACAAAACTGACAGGCATGTTTTTAGTGTGGCAACTTTCTGTATCACAACCAGTAGTTCTGCAATGAGACGTGCCATGCGTTTCCCAAGCTGGAAGGCAGTTGCCATAGAAGTGTTTGAGGAGCCTATGCATGCTCAGCCAGTCACCATTCACAAGAGGCCCAAAAGACAAGTGGGAGTGACTTAGGCTAAAACAACTCTCTGCACCATCACTACTGCTCTTGGATGTCTAGAAGAAGTTGTGAGTTGTGTGATAACAAAACTGATAGATGCTGTTTCCAGTGTGGTAACTTTTGGTATTATAACTGGAGATGTTTCAGAGAGAAGTACCATGGCATTTCCAAGCTAAAGTGGAAGACCCTAAGTAATGTGCCTGTCTAGCCAGTTAATGATTAAATGGCCAGGAGACAAGCGGGAGTGAGATTGGATTGAATAACTCTCTGCACCATTACTACTGCTCTTGGATGTCTAGAAGAAGTTGTGAGTTGTGTGATAGCAAAACTTATAGACACTGTATCCAGTGTGGCATCTTTTAGTATCATAACTTTGGATGCTTCAGAGAGAGGCACCATGGTATTCCCAAGCTAAAGTGGAAGACCCTAGCCAGTTAACAATTAAATGACCAAGAGACAAGTGGGAGTGAGATTGGATTGAATAACTCTCTGCACCATCACTACTGCTCTTGGATGTCTAGAAGAAGTTGTGAGTTGTGTGGTAGCAAAACTGATAGATGCTGTTTCCAGTGTGGTAAGTTTTAGTATCATAACTGGAGATGTTTCAGAGAGAAGTACCATGGCATCCCAAGCTAAAGTGGAAGACCCTAAGTAATGTGCCTGTCTAGCCAGTTAACAATTAAATGACCAAGAGACAAGTGGGAGTGAGATTGGATTGATTAACTCTCTGCACCATCACTACTGCTCTTGGATGTCTAGAAGTTGTGAGTTGTGTGGTAGCAAAACTGATAGATGCTGTTTCCAGTGTGGTAAGTTTTAGTATCATAACTGGAGATGTTTCAGAGAGAAGTACCATGGCATACCCAAGCTTTGAAAACTCTCTGCACCATAACTACTGCTCTTGAATGTCTAGAAGAAGTTGTGAGTTGTGTGATATAAAAACTGATAGATGCTGTTTCCAGTGTGGTAACTTTTAGTATCATAACTGGAGATGTTTCAGAGTGAAGCGCCATGGCATACCCAAGCTAAAGTGGAAGACCCTAAGTAATGTGCCTGTCTAGCCAGTTAACAATTAAATGGCCAAGAGACAGGCGGGAGTAAGATTGGATTGAATAACTCCTTGCACCATCACTACTGCTCTTGGATGTCCAGAAGAAGTTGTGAAGTGTGTGAGACACTGCTTCCAGGGTGGCAACTTTTAGAATCATAACTTTGGATGTTTCAGAGAGAAGCACCATGTCATTCCCAAGCTAAAGTGGAAGACCCTAAGTAATGTGCCTGTCTAGCCAGTTAACCATTAAACAACCAAGAGACAAGCGGGAGTAAGATTGGATTGAATAACTCCCTGCACCATCACTACTGCTCTTGGATGTCCAGCAGAAATTGTGAGGTGTGTGAGACACTGCTTCCAGGGTGGCAACTTTTAGAATCATAACTTTGGATGTTTCAAAGAGAAGCACCATGGCATTCCCAAGCTAAAGTGGAAGACCCTAAGTAATGTGCCTGTCTAGCCCGTTAATGATTAAATGACCAAGAGACAAGTGGAAGTGAGATTGGATTGAATAACTCTCTACACCACCACTACTGCTCTTGGATGTCTAGAAGAAGTTGTGAGTTGTGTGATAGCAAAACTGATAGACACTGTATCCAGTGTGGCAACCTTTAGTATCATAACTGGAGATGTTTCAGAGAGAAGTACCATGGCATTCCCAAGCTGAAGTGGAAGACCCTAAGAAATGTGCATGTCTAGCCAGTTGCTCATTAAGCGACTCTGCACCATCACTACTGACATTAGAAATCCATACATGACTGCACAGAGTTTCCGAAAACAAAACTGATAGGCATGTTTTCAGTGATGAGGAGTGCCATGCGATTCCCAAGCTGGAAGGCAGTTGCCATAGAAGTGTTTGAGGAGCCTATGCATGCTCAGCCAGTCACCATTCACAAGGAGGCCCAAAAGACAAGTGGAAGTGACTTATGCTTAAACAACTCTCTGCACCATCACTACTGCTCTTGGATGTCTAGAAGAAGTGAGTTGTGTGATAACAAAACTGATAGATGCTGTTTCCAGTTTGGTAACTTTTGGTGTCATAACTGGAGATGTTTCAGAGAGAAGTACCATGGCATTCCCAAGCTAAAGTGGAAGACCCTAAGTAGTGTGTATGTCTAGCCAGTTACCCATTAAACAACCAAGAACAAGCAGGAGTAAGATTGGATTGAATAACTCCATGCACCATCACTACTGCTCTTGGATGTCCAGAAGAAGTTGTGAGGTGTGTGATGGCAAAACTGATAGACACTGTATCCAGTGTGGCAACTTTTAGTATCATAACTGGAGATGTTTCAGAGAGAAGTACCATGGCATTCCCAAGCTGAAGTGGAAGACCCTAAGAAATGTGCATGTCTAGCCAGTTGCTCATTGAGTGACTCTGCACCATCACTACTGACATTAGAAATCCATACATGACTGCACAGAGTTTCCGAAAACAAAACTGATAGGCATGTTTTCAGTGATGAGGAGTGCCATGCGATTCCCGAGCTGGAAGACAGTCGCCATAGAAGTGTTTGAAGAGCCTATGCATGCTCCGCCAGTCACCATTCACAAGGAGGCCCAAAAGACAAGTGGGAGTGACTTAGGCTTCAACAACTCTCTGCGCCATCACTACTGCTCTTGGATGTTTAGAAGAAGTTGTGAGTTGTGTGATAACAAAACTGATAGATGCTGTTTTCAGTGTGGTAACTTTTGGTATCATAACTAGAGATGTTTCAGAGAGAAGTACCATGGCATTCCCAAGCTAAAGTGGAAGACCCTAAGTAATGTGCCTGCCTAGCCAGTTAACGATTAAATGGCCAGGAGACAAGCGGAAGTGAGATTGGATTGAATAACTCTCTGCACCATCACTACTGCTCTTGGATGTCTAGAAGAAGTTGTGAGTTGTGTGATAGCAAAACTGATAGAAGACACTGTATCCAGTGTGGCAACTTTTAGTATCACAACTGGAGACGTTTCAGAGAGAAGTACCATGGCATTCCCAAGCTGAAGTGGAAGACCCTAAGAAATGTGCATGTCTAGCTAGTTGCTCATTAAGCGATTCTGCATCATCACTACTGTCAACTTTCTGTATCACAACCAGTAGTTCTGCAATGAGGAGTGCCATGCGATTCCCAAGCTGGAAGGCAGTTGCCATGGAAGTGTTTGAGGAGCCTATGCATGTTCAGCCAGTCACCATTCACAAGGAGGCCCAAAAGACAAGTGGAAGTGACTTATGCTTAAACAACTCTCTGCACCATCACTACTGCTCTTGGATGTCTAGAAGAAGTGAGTTGTGTGATAACAAAACTGATAGATGCTGTTTCCAGTTTGGTACCTTTTGGTGTCATAACTGGAGATGTTTCAGAGAGAAGTACCATGGCATTCCCAAGCTAAAGTGGAAGACCCTAAGTAGTGTGTATGTCTAGCCAGTTACCCATTAAACAACCAAGAGACAATCAGGAGTAAGATTGGATTGAATAACTCCATGCACCATCACTACTGCTCTTGGATGTCCAGAAGAAGTTGTGAGGTGTGTGAGACACTGTTTCCAGGGTGGCAACTTTTAGAATCATAACTTTGGATGTTTCAGAGAGAAGCACCATGGTATTCCCTAGCTAAAGTGGAAGACCCTACATAATGTGCATGTCTAGCCAGTTACCCATTAAACAACCAAGAGACAAGCGGGAGTATGATGGGATTGAATAACTCCCTGCACCATCACTACTGCTCTTGGATGTCCAGAAGAAGTTGTGATGTGTGTGAGGCACTGCTTCCAGGGTGGCAACTTTTAGAATCATAACTTTGGATGTTTCAGAGAGAAGCACCATGCAATTCCACTGCTCTTGGATGTCTAGAAAAAGTTGTGAGTTGTGTGATAGCAAAACTGATAGATGCTGTTTCCAGTGTGGTAACTTTTGGTGTCATAACTGGAGATCTTTCAGAGAGAAGTACCATGGCATTCCCAAACAAAAGTGGAAGACCCTAAGTAGTGTGCATGTCTAGCCATTTAAACATGACGGAGACCCATTAAACAACCAAGAGACAATCAGGAGTAAGATTGGATTGAATAACTCCATGCACCATCACTACTGCTCTTGGATGTCCAGAAGAAGTTGTGAGGTGTGTGAGACACTGTTTCCAGGGTGGCAACTTTTAGAATCATAACTTTGGATGTTTCAGAGAGAAGCACCATGGTATTCCCTAGCTAAAGTGGAAGACCCTACATAATGTGCATGTCTAGCCAGTTACCCATTAAACAACCAAGAGACAAGCGGGAGTATGATGGGATTGAATAACTCCCTGCACCATCACTACTGCTCTTGGATGTCCAGAAGAAGTTGTGATGTGTGTGAGGCACTGCTTCCAGGGTGGCAACTTTTAGAATCATAACTTTGGATGTTTCAGAGAGAAGCACCATGCAATTCCACTGCTCTTGGATGTCTAGAAGAAGTTGTGAGTTGTGTGATAGCAAAACTGATAGATGCTGTTTCCAGTGTGGTAACTTTTGGTGTCATAACTGGAGATGTTTCAGAGAGAAGTACCATGGCATTCCCAAACAAAAGTGGAAGACCCTAAGTAGTGTGCATGTCTAGCCATTTAAACATGACGGAGACCCATTAAACAACCAAGAGACAAGCAGGAGTAAGATTGGATTGAATAACTCCATGCACCATCACTACTGCTCTTGGATGTCCAGAAGAAGTTGTGAGGTGTGTGAGACACTGTTTCCAGGGTGGCAACTTTTAGAGTCATAACTTTGGATGTTTCAGAGTGAAGCACCATGGTATTCCCAAGCTAAAGTGGAAGACCCTACATAATGTGCATGTCTAGCCAGTTACCCATTAAACAACCAAGAGACAAGCGGGAGTATGATTGGATTGAATAACTCCCTGCACCATCACTACTGCTCTTGGATGTCCAGAAGAAGTTGTGAGGTGTGTGAGACACTGCTTCCAGGGTGGCAACTTTTAGAATCATATCTTTGGATGTTTCAGAGAGAAGCACCATGCAATTCCCAAGCTAAAGTAGAAGACCCTAAGTAGTGTGCATGTCTAGCCAGTTAATGATTAAATAACCAAGAGACAAGCGGGAGTGAGATTGGATTGAATAACTCTCTGCACCATCGCTACTGCTCTTGGATGTCTAGAAGAAGTTGTGAGTTGTGTGATAGCAAAACTGATAGACACTGTATCCAGTGTGGCAACTCTTAGGATCATAACTGGAGATGTTCCAGAGAGAAGTACCATGGCATTCCCAAGCTGAAGTGGAAGACCCTAAGAAATGTGCATGTCTAGCCAGTTGCTCATTAAGCGACTCTGCACCATCACTACTGACATTAGAAACCATGTTAGGAACATTAGAAACCATTAAAAACCATTAAACATTAAAAACATAGAAACATTAGAAACCATTAAACTGCACCATGTTAGGCATGGTGCACACCAAGCAACATCGACATGTATAAGTACCCAGGACCAAAGCTGCTGGCACAGGAAGTGCCTCATGTAGTTCTGACAGCAGTGTATAATGGTGCATCAGTTAGCGCCTAAGAGATCTATGTACTGAAGTTAGGCGTTCAATCCACATAAGTATTCAATGGTGTGCATGACTCTGGGGCATTGGTAAGGTATCTACTATATAGATAGCAGTTACCGATCAATGTTAGGCATGGTGCACACTAAACAGTATCAACATGTATAAGTACCGAGGACAAAAGCTGCTGGCACAGGAAGTGCCTCCTGAAGTTTCGACACCATTGTATAATGGTGCATCAGTTAACGCCCCAGAGATCTATATATGGAAGTTTGGCTATGGGTCTACATGAATGTTCTAAGGTGTGCAAGACAGTGGGGCATCGGTAGTCTACGTATCATAAACTGAGCAGTTGCCTATTGATGTTAGGCGTGGCCCATACTTTGCAACAGTGGCACGTATAAGTACCGCTGACGTTAGCCGCTGCGGCAGAAAGTGCCTCTAGCTGTTTCAACATCGGTGTCTCACGGTGTATTAGTTCGTGCCGAAAAGATCTATATAAAGATGATTGGCTCCTGGGCAACATTAATAGTGGTAAACTGAACTCGACTCTGAGGCATCGGTAGTGGATATACTTCATCTGCAGCATAACAACATCATTGTTCGCTGATGCGGTAGCATCGCTACACCAATGTGGATAAGTAGCTAGGATTATATGTGCAGGCACATAAAGTGTTGTGCGAAGTTTGTCTAGTGATGTTGGAAGTTATCAGTTAGAGCGCCCGCATGATGTATATACCGAAGCTGGGTTGCAGCAGGATATTACTTAACTGGGTGCAACCATGCATCGCAAGATCGATGGTTACGAGCGGATGGCACAGTGTGTGGCTTCACGTAAAGTAACCAAAAAGGGCATCAAAGCAGTCCGTGTAAGTAAGTCATGCATACCTTAGACCAGTCATATAGAAAGTCACCTGCACTTTATGGGAAGCCACATAAAGTGAGCCCAAAACGGCAACGAGTTGCCGGCACGGGAGCGGATAACCAAATCTATTTTAATTAAATAAATAAATAAAACGCACAGGAAATAATAAGGCCATGATGCCTAAATGCGCTCTAATTAATTAAATATATACATACGTGTACTGTTGAACACTTTAAAATATCCAGCTGGCTCAGAGTCCATGCCTTCGTCACCGGGGTTGATAGCACCCTTTGGAGGCCATTGAGTCACACAATCAGTCATTGTAGTTCTTCTAAGTGGGAAACTGACTTGAAAAGAAATGTAGGTTTGAATTGCACCGCCCAGGGCTACTTATATACTTTTTGGAAATGGTATCATTGTGGCAAGACGCGTAAGACCTACATGTGTACGCGGTTACGGTATCTCTGGTCAATAAGGTTAATTGTTGCGCTGCCATGCAAGGGTTAACATATGGTGAGGTAAACAGGGCGTGCGCGTCTATGCGTAAATTTGCGCGGCGCGTCGCGAGGGCGTTCGCGCCCATTACAAAGTTTAGGTGCATATAGTTCAGTTGCCGCGAGCAGCGCCGCCGTCGTAGAACGGCCGTTGCGCAGTTTTTGTATTGTCTCGTTTTAGTCTCACGTGCTTCGGTGCGACACAGCGACGTTCGCACCCCTTGCAAAGTCTTCCGTAACGAGTTTAGCGACCCCGGGCAGCGTAGAACGGCCGTTGCGCAGTTTTTGTATTGTCTCGTTTTAGTCTCACGTGCTTCGGCGCGACACAGCGACGTTCGCACCCATTACAAAGTTTAGGTGCATATAGTTCGCGAGCGCCGCCATTGTAGAACGGCCGTTGCGCAGTTTTTGTATTGTCTAGTTTTAGTCTCACGTGCTGCGGCGCGACACAGCGACGTTCGCACCCCTTGCAAAGTCTTCCGTAACGAGTTTTAGCGACCCCGGGAAGCGTCGACGACCTACAACAGCCGTTGCGCAGCGCCGCAGTGCCTTGTTTTCGACTCACGCTGTTCGGTGAATCCCAGATTGCACCTAACTGTCAATCGTTTTGAGACCCAAAACTCTCGTTTTGCCTCGTCTGCATCCCTACATAATACGATCGCTCGTGCATTGAGCGTTACTCTTACGCTGCTACGACATGGCGGGAAGAAAGAGAAGGGCGAGTGAAAGCGAAGCACGCGACGGGGAAAATGCTCCAGGGCCTAGTCAGCGTGAACGAAGGGCGTCGAGCCAGACGCGCCTCTCCGCCGAAGATGACGCCGATGATGCGCTCAACATCCTTAGAGCCCGGCTAACCCACCACCGTTACAATGAGAGCTTCAGGTAGGAGTGAGGAAAGACTGATTTCCCCCCTGGTAGACTTCAAAATTGACGTCTTTAGAGTGAGACATCTGAAATTCGAGCTAACATTTTACAACTACGATTGGATGCCACTGGATGAGATCGATCAAAGTTTGCTGCAAGGATTCGAGCGTCTGATGGAACGAATCAAGCTTCTGGCTCCCACCGGAATGGAATGGATGCAGGCCTCGTTCAACCACCCGAACTTGCTGAGTAAGATATCCCCATACCTACCGTTCCCACCGCTTTTAACACTGTCAATCTCGAGTACCAAACTATCCAAATAATGATGGACTATTAGAATCATGGTACTGTGACCATAACGTATCAAGTTTTGATTCAGGTGGGGCCATTTCAATACCGGGTTTTTCCGCTTAAGCGCCCCGGGGCGCTTACGTTGAAATGGGTCCTCAGACGACCTAAAGTTGGCGCCACCTAAGCGCCCCAGGGTGCTAAAACGGAAAATGCTCTATAGTAATGTAGAAGAGTTCTGGCGACCTATTGTGGCATTCTGCGCATTTATAAGGTTCTCTAAGTGTCCAACCGACAACTTCCAGCCCCGAAGACGTCGCATACAAGCTTACCGTTCAGTTACACTGAACTTCAAAACAAAATGAGACACTGTAACTCGACGCAGGCGACCTACACAGCTTCCTCAACCTCTGCCAAACCACATATATGCGCGATTTGAGCAATTTGTAGCTTCACAAATCAGTAAAACTCGCATAACAATGGTCTGAAATGTGTTGCTATTGTAATATTCCGAGCTTTCTCACGTAATTTACCCGTCAGACCTGCTATTTACTGGCATCACAGCAAAAAACTTTGACACCACGTAAGCGCCCCGGGGCGCTTATGTGGCAGTGAAAACCTCGTAAGCGCCCCGGGGCGCTTAAGCGGAGGGGGCGCTTAAGCGGAAAAACCCGGTACCATTTGTCCCAGTCTCTCAATTGGGTGCCAGACATTTGATGGAGATTTTGTCCAAGTCATTTCAGTCCAATATTGAGGTTGGAATGCAGGATACTATCCAGCTTGAAGTGCTTTTGGTTGGCCAGCCAAGGGGAGGTGCTGGCAATCCTCCAAAAAAGTACACTCACAGAAAGGACATGGACAGAAGACAGTACTTCAAGTCCAAGAGATCAGTCATCAATTCTCCTCTCAAAGGTTTACAATTGTGCATTTATGCATCATAATCAACTTGTGTCATATTCGTTTACTTTAAGGCATGACTGATCATGGCCTATGTCTGGGAGCCTGCTTGTACATAGGGAAAATGAGGATTGATCAAGGGGCCAAAATAGCAAACAAGCTAGACCACAGACCTGCTGAGGTGCGCCGAAATGCTGAATACTACTATGAACAGGCGGGGGTCCCAAAAGGTCCTCTGGGACTCGCTGACCTGGACAAGCTTTGCAACATACCAGAGCTACAACAGTACTCTGTCAGCGTCTTCGATGTCCATGGAAGACGGTTGTTCTTCCGAGATCGTTGCGACAAAGACATCTGTTTGCTTCTGGATGAGGGAACGACCCCAGATGATGACTCCCACTACATGCTAGTCACAAAGCCCAACTGTCTCACTGGCAGCAAAAAGTTTTGCAGGCTTTGTGGGGAAGGCTATGCTGCATTTCACCGTTGCATGGAGTGAGTAGCGGGGGTATTTTACTCATGCAGCATTGTTTGCATCAAACTTTATTGTTTGCTTATTTGCAGAGCACAATGCAAGCTTTGCCAGAGTATCAAATGTTCAAACTCTGGCTATGGTCCCGCTATCAAGAAGCAGACTTGCTTGAAGTGCTTCATCGACTTCCGCAGGTATTGGTAGTTCTGGAATGACATACATAAATAACCCTTAAGCTGCACTGATTTAGTGATGACTGCTACGAGGCTCACAAGACTAGCTGCGGTGAATTCAGAAAATGTCTAACATGTGGCTGTGTAGCCTACAAGAGCAACTACTCTGCCAATGGAACACACAAGTGAGAAGTTCATTAGACTTGCCATGCAGTACCAAATTAAAGATTGTTGTTTTTAGAACGTGCAACCAAAAGTACTGCCAAACCTGCTGTGCCATGGTTGACAAAACTGACCATGAGTGGTGCTTCTGCAAGCAGTTTGCTCCAAAACTGACCGACATGTGTGGTGACAGGTTGCGCAAAAGTCTATTCGACAAATGGCAGGCAGCCAGACAAAAGGCCGCGAGTCAGCAGGCACACTGCAGTAACACCGAACCGGCACCGAGTGAATCAGAAGTGGATTGGGATGATGAAGAGGAAGACGAGCAGCCTCTCTCAAATGACACTCTGCCAGCAATCACATTCACCTATGACATCGAAACTCTGGAAGATGAAGACACAAGAATAATGCACAGCTATTTGGCTGTTCTCATGGGCAGCAATGGAGAGGTAATACTCTCTCTTGACAAATGGCTACAGTAGCACATGCCATTGGTACTTCAGCTACACGTCTTCAAAACAGAAGCAGATGGTGTCAACTGTGTGGAAAAAATGGTTAATTGGTTATTTGACAACACTGACCAAAAACAGAAGGTGGTCGCTCTCGCCCACAATGCTGCGAGGCAACTGCTATACTATAATTGGTCAAACATTGCTTAATATGTCAAATTATTTCAGATTTGACTCGCTGTACGTGCTCTGCGCGCTTGACAATCTACAGATTGATGTGGACATCACGGCGTCCAACCAGTCACTTCTCGATTTGAGAGTGAAGGGTCGTCCCATCTGCTTTCGGGACACGATGAAATTCATCCCTCTGAGCTTGAGAAATCTAGCTAAGGCCTTTGCGCTGGAAGGAGATGAAAGCAAAGCCTTCTTCCCTGAGAAGTACTACAAGAAGCGCTATGCCGGCACCATATTTCCCCTTCCTCCTCTGTCAGAGTTTGGTTATGACAACCTGTCTCAAGATGACCAGACAAGACTGGCAGACTGGTACAACAAGTACAAGGAGGAACATATGGGATTCTTCTATTTCGATGAAGTGCTTGAGGAGTGAGTACCAAACAGATTAAAATAAGTTTCAAATGTTATCACATACTTTGTGTTGCAGGTACTGCAAATTGGATGTCATCTGCCTTGACAAATGTCAGAGGAAATTTGCAGACTTATTTGGCAGCCTAGTCAACCTCAACCCATTTGCTGTCAGCTGCACTCAGTCCAGTTTCTTGGGGAAAGTATGGCGAGCCGACTACCTCAAAGACAACTTTCAAGTCGTCAATGTGCCACAGCATGTCATTCTGAGGAGACAGGAAGTCAGTCAGCTGGCTTGCCTGTACCTAGATTACTTGGAGACAAAGGATCCCACTCTGAAATTTGAAAAAGAAAGGCAGTTCTTGAATGACAAAGTAGATGGCTACTGTCACCTACAGCAACAGCCTACTCATCCACTCTTCTGTCACCTGCTCCCCACAACTCGATTAGTGGTCGAGGTGGATGGACGCATCTGGTGAAAACTGTAATATTGACATATAAAATGAGTGACTTAGCATTCAGTGGTTCAGGCATGGCTGCGACAAGTGTCTCCCCCCAGCCTACAAAAACCCAATTAATGGCCAGACTAGTGAGCACCTGCAAAACAAAACACGGCTAAGAAAAGAGAGATTGGAAAGGGAATATGGTCTCACAATTGTGACCATCAAGGAGTGTGCCATCAAGGCTGAAATTGCCAAGGAGCAAGAGTTGGCAGACTATCTGAAGGAGAGGCAGTTCCACTTCTCTCTGGACCCTAGAGGAGCTTTTGCTGGAGGTTGTTTATTTTCTCATTCCCTGTCACACATGATATATTTGAGATGTCTTCAGGAAACACCACCTGTTTCAAGAGACATCACGAGTGTGGTCCAGATGAAGACATTCACTATGTAAGTATGTCATATTTGCATTGTTATGCGGTGGTTTGACTGCACTTCTTTCATTCAGCTGGACATCAACTCCTTATATCCCTATGTAAACAGCACTGCTCCAATTGGCACTGGGAAGCCCACTGTCCGAAGAAACGTCCCAGTGGCAGAATTTGAGAAATTGAACGTTTTGTCAAAATCTGGGCTACACCTCGTCTCGCTAGATCCACCTACGAATGAATTTCTCCCCATTTTGTGGATCAAAACACAGGAGGGCAGACTAGTGTTTGCTCTGTGCACGGGTGTGTGTGAAAAGGTATTGGTTATAATCATATTTTAAAAAACCATTCTATATTTCAGCATGTGCCAACAGCCAGCAGACAACCCCATGCAATCACACTGCCCTTCAGAGGAGAATCGTCGGGACTTACACATCAGAAGAGCTAAGCAAGGCTATCAATGATCAGGGCTACAAGCTAGCAGGTGGGTGACTACTTGCCTTACTGCTTTGGCTTCTTACAGCATTCCCCATCAATTGCAATTTCTTTCTTCTGACTCTTGGTCTGATCCTCCGCCTTGACGTCTCCACTCTCATTGTTGACGGCTCTGCATAGCAACTTCACCTTGACTGGTTCCATGGGCAACCATGTAGCTCCCTTTCTCTCTTCCTTCTCCCTCTGGGCATTGTTAATTTCGAATAGGCATCTGCGCTCCATAGCATCCAGCCAATCTAGCATACTTCTCAGTGCAGTATTGACCTCATCCCTCCTGTGCCTCACAGCAGCCAGCAGAACATAGTTTTCTTCCAGAGTAGTTGTAACTCTAAGGTCAATCTGCTTGCGCAGATTAAACAATTCCTCCCTTAGTGGTTCCATATTGATAAACCATCAAATAATAATGCAACAACATACATAGCGATGAGAATGACTATATATACTAGTATAACTACCGTAACCTTTTCTGTTCAGGAGTACACGAGAGCTGGAGCTTTGAGACCAGCAGCAGTACTCTGTTCAGAGATATGATCTACAAATTCTACTCTATCAAGGTGGCAACACAATTTTTTACAACATGTATTCAATAATGACATGCTAATACACATTGCAGATAGCTGCGTCAGGGTTCCCTGATGACATCCAGACTGATGAGCAAAAAGCCAGCTTTGTTCAGTCAATCAATGACAAGCTGGGGACCTCCCTGGAAATAAAAGACTACGTTTACAACCCTGGGCTCAGACTCATCACTAAATATGCCATCAATAGTGTAAGTAACAGCGTACACAATGGCCAACAAATTCATCTTTTACAGTGCTCTATCATCTCAGATCTGGGGCAGATTTGGTCTGAGGCCTGACACAAGCAAGGTGACCATCTGCAGGAAACCGGAACAGCTCTTCAAGGTCTTCAGGGAGGGCAACACTCAGGTGGTCGGGCTCAACGAGCTCCCCAGTGGCAGCTACCTGGCCACCTACAAGGACATTCAAGTTTCCAGCAAGAGCCCTCCCAATACTTCGCTAATCGTGGCAGCCACAACAACTTCTGTAAGCTATCACACACTATTCAGTCATATCAACCAAAACAGGTTATTTCATGCTTTGCAGGCTGCAAGACTGGAGCTGCACAAAGGCCTGGAATGCATCCCTGCACCATTTCTGCTCTACTGCGATACCGGTCAGCATGATATGCTATGCTATGATATGTGCTATGATGATTATGTCAGGTGATGTGATTACTACTAAGCTACTGACATCCTAAGTGTTGCAGACTCGATCATCTTCCGGTGGCCAAAGGGCAAGGAGCTGCCAGATCAGCTGAAACCTGGGGACTTCCTGGGTAGCTGATCCAAGGAGAAGTGCAGCCAAAGGATTGTCAGGTACAACTCATGTGCTTCATTACTTGTGAAATTGTTGCAAAATATGTCATTTTAGTTTCACATCAACTGGAGCCAAGAGCTACATGCTCAGAATCAGACAGCCGGATGGCACTAAAAAGTAGGCGTGGCCTTATAGCGGGTACAAGACCCACTAGTCGATGGTCTGCGCCTAGACCATGGTGGAGAGCAACCCATCCCGATCGATCCATGGCTACCGTAACCCAACCCTAATACCACCTACAGTAACCCTACAGTAACCCATCCTGACCCACTAGTCGATGGTCTGCGCCTAGATCATGGTGGAGAGCAACCTATCCCGATTGATCCATGGCTACAGTAACCCAACCCTAATACCACCTACAGTAACCCTACAGTAACCCATCCAAACCCACTAGTCGATGGTCTGCGCCTAGACCATGGTGGAGAGCAACCCATCCTGATTGATCCATGGCTACAGTAACCCAACCCTAATGCCACCTACAGTAACCCTACAGTAACCCATCCAGACCCACTAGTCGATGGTCTGCGCCTAGATCATGGTGGAGAGCAACCTATCCCGATTGATCCATGGCTACAGTAACCCAACCCTAATACCACCTACAGTAACCCTACAGTAACCCATCCAGACCCACTAGTCGATGGTCTGCGCCTAGACCATGGTGGAGAGCAACCTATCCCGATTGATCCATGGCTACAGTAACCCAACCCTAATACCACCTACAGTAACCCTACAGTAACCCATCCAGACCCACTAGTCTATGGTCTGCGCCTAGATCATGGTGGAGAGCAACCCATCCCGATCGATCCATGGCTACAGTAACCCAACCCTAATACCACCTACAGTAACCCTACAGTAACCCATCCTGACCCACTAGTCAATGGTCTGCACCTAGACCATGGTGGAGAGCAACCCATCCCGATCGATCCATGGCTACAGTAACCCAACCCTAAGACTGACTACAGTAACCCTACAGTAACCCATCCTAACAAGGCTACAGTAATCCTCTCAAATAAGGACCCCTACAGTAATCCAACCAAATATGACTCATACAGTAGCCAGCCCTAATAAGCACACCTACCATAATTAGCAGTGCGTAATTACCTAATTGCATATCTAGCCTCTAGCCTCCAGAGCCCAACTTGCTAGCCACCACTCCAAAACAGCATTTCCATGACAAAATACAATGAGAGGCCTGACTGGCTCTTATATCATATCCAATCTGTGCGGGACCCAACTTTACAATAATGCAGTACAGCATGTAATCCAATACTTGTTACATCACAGTACTTGTTGCATCCTGATGATGCGTAAATTATTCCATCTGTGTAAGAGTACATAAGAACCTGTTTGCACTGCCCCACTAGTTGTTCTGGTGGTGCAGTTGGTAGCACGCCTCTTCCAGAACAAATCTGGTTATGCAGAGGTAACCTGGGTTCGAATCCCAGCCAGAGCAATAGCTTTTGCTGCCAAAAACCACTCAGATTGGTTGAGTTTTTATGTTGATCCACTATTCAGATGTACATGCTGTACTGCCACAGGATACAGGTGGACAATAGCTGCCACACATGCTTTTGACTGAATAGACCCACAAACTAGTTCTACTGCTCTCTGGCAAACTCATTGCATTGTCTGGCTTGCACACTGGCAGAGCAGAGAGCTTGGCACAAACAGCATGCTCAGTCAAGCGTGACAACATCAAATGTGTGCACTTTGATGCCAGATACACTGGACTAGCTGTCACAAGGCTATACTATACTATACTATACTATACTATACTATACTATGCCAAGTTATACTATACTATACTATACTATACTATACTATACTATACTATGTTATACTATGCTGTGCTATACTATGCCACACTATACTATACTATAATATACTATACTATACTATACTATGTTATACTATGCTGTCCTATACTATGCCATACTATACTATACTATACTATACTAAACTATACTACACTATACTATACTATACTATACTATACTATACAATACCATAATATACTATACTATACTATGCCATACTATACACTATACTATACTATACTATACTATACTATACTATACCATAATATACTATACTATGCCATACTATACTATACTATGCTATACTATACTATACTGCAATATACAATGCTATACTATACTATGCTATACTATACTATACTATACTATACTATACTATACTATACTTTACAATACCATACTGTACTATACTATACTGTACTATACTATACTATACTATACTATACTATGCTATATTATACTATGTCATACCATACTATACTATGCCATATTCCACAATGCTATACAATACTATACTATGCTATACTATATGTACTATATACAGTACGCTATACTATGCAATACTATACTATACTGTATAATGCTACACTATATTATACTATACTATTCAATGCTGTGCTGGACTAGAGTACACACCTAGCAATGATCTCCAGACAGATTTCATCATCGAGCCAGACTAGATGAGTCATCCAGCTGAGAGCGCAACACCCCTTCTAGTGCCATTATAGTGAGTGTATTCATAATTGCCTATCAGAGAGGAACTTGCCCTATAAAACAGCAAGCTTCATCATACTGTGCATAGTTTTCCAGCAATCAGAACCGACTTTGTGAGTCTATGCTGAGTTTTTGTTTGATCAAGGTTGCTACAAACAGCTACAGGGGATCCTGTGCAGCTTCTTGCCTGGAGGTGTCAAATTTGCCCAGTTTCACAATTTTGAGCTAACAGGCATAAAAGACCAAAGCGAACGCATCTACGTGGTCTTGGAAGGTGTTCAGTCGTCTGAACTGGTGCGAAGCAGTCGTCACGCAGTTGCAAGCGTCCTGAGAAAGATATCTGCTTCGGAAGAAGAATATTACTACTGGCAAGCTAAAGGTCCCAAGGTGCAGTTGGTCAGCAATCAAGGACTTCGAGAAGTTGTGCTGACCTTCCTGACCACCGACACCAAGGACTTGGACCTGACGGATGCCCACATTTCTTTTTGCCTCAACTTGACCTCCACCTAAAATGCCACCAAAGAGAAAGTTTCCCAATGGAGAGAACCTACAGCATGCAAATCGTGGAATCCTCGCCTCGCGCATACGTGTAACCGGGGGGGGGGGGGGGGGGGGGCTCCCCTCCCCCCCCCCCCTTCCCCCCCTTTTTTGTGGGCGTTCGGGGGGGGGGGGGGGGGGGGGGGGGGGGGGGGCCCCCCCCCCTGCGGAAGGGTGCCCCCCCCCCCCCCCCCCCCCGGGCCCCCCCCCCCCGCTTCCCCCAAGGCCCCCCCCTAAAATTTCAATTTTCGCCTGCGGCGCTTAAAAATGGCAAAAATTTCGCCTGCGGCGCTTGAAAATAGTTGCAAATTTTCGCCTGCGGCGCTATATTTTGGAGTTTTTGACCAAAAATAAGCGATTTTTGGCACTTTTTGGCCTATTTTTGCAAAATTTTCTTATTTTTTGGTACTTTTTTGGCAAAATTTTTAGCTCATTTGACCCCCCCTCCAGGGGCCTCAGACCCCCCCCCCCCCCTGAGGGGTCCTATACCCCCCCCCCCCCGACCCCCCCCCCCCCCTGGCCGGTTGGCGCTTACACGTATGGCCTCGCGAACCCTACCTGTCACTGCAACCAGCACTACCTTTCCTCTAGATGTTGAGAGGGGCACTGTGCTTCACTTTTCCTTCCCCATAAGCCGCAATCTCTATCTCGACTGGAATCGAACCAAGTTTTGTGCAACTCTTCAAATGCTTAAAGAAGGTGGCACAAAATACACAGTGAGTTAAACTTACAGTAGTCAGCGCTCAATTGTGGCCAATTGCTCTGCAATTTTCAGGGACCCAGGAAAGTCACAGTTGCATCTGCCCCACTGTTTGCCATCCTCAAGCGCTACGCTGTGTATAGCCGAGGCCAGTTCCGGTTCAGTCAGCAGCACTTCAACTACATCTGCTATTTGTACCTGCTGAGTCAAGATGCAGCATATGCCAAGAGTGTTTTGGAAGGGGAAGTGGGCTTCATGGTTGACAATGCCCCAATGGATATAGTTCTCGCAAGTGAGTGAAGTAGTGTATGAGCAGCAGTGCAGCCAGGCTAACTGTGTACACTTTTAGAGGAGCAGAATGCCCGTCGTGAGATGCTTTCAATGTCGAACGAGTGGTCTCTGTCAGGAACTCTACTGATACAACCATTCATTCAAAATGACTGCTGCATACCAAGCTCCGTTGGGTGAGAATAATACCAAAGAATATCTTTGGAAAACCATGACATCCTTCATTTAGACTTGTGGTTGAATTGGAACTGGAAGGATCGGACTTCGTCGTGTTTCGAGAGAGTGGGGAGCCCAAGGCAAAGCTTCAGCTGGTCGATGCCCATTTCATCGCTAGCTATGTGGTAGCACCAAAACCAACTCCAGCCATAAGGGATGAGTACAAAACTGGCTACAAACGTGAGGCATTATTCTGCAATGATTACTACAGAAAATGAAAGAGGTACACTCGTACTGCTTTCAGACTATGAAATACTGCAGTATCAGGCATCAGAAGGTCAACTGCAAGTCTCGTCTGGACAGATGACACTGCAGAACTTCCCAGAGAGAGTAATCATATTCTTCAGTGATGCCGATCGTTCTGATCAGGTACATGCTGAATTGCAGTGGTTGACATGGTATATACCTGCAAGAGTTTCAGATTGCAAATCCATACAAGTTTGAGTTCCATGGCGCAGAAGAAGTACAGCTGCAGCTCAACGAGCACTTCTACAGAGTAAAGGTGGAGGAAAGTGGACGGAAGAATACTGCCCTCTACTCAATGCTTGCTAGAGTGCTGGGACCCCAAAAGAAGAAGGGTGGCTTCTTGCTCTCCCGCTCCCATCTGGCGAATGGCCATGGCTTCATTGCAGTAATGCTTGTGTCCCTTTTGGTGTATCAAAAGGCAGTATTTGCAAACTTCAGATTGGCTGCTCGAGAAGCTCCACTTTTGATGATCACACCATCGATGCACCAGCTGTGAAGGAAAATTGCATCTCCAACCTGACCATTACGTTCTCAGAGAAGCTCGACACCAATATAAATGTGAATATTCTCTTCCTCTCTAATGGCGTTCTCACTGTGTCTCCTGTGAATGGGCTAAGTATTGAACGAGTATAAGTGATGGCTTGTCTTCTGGTGGTGTTCTGTGATTCAGTCCTGATATTGGGTGATTGGTAAATGTTGGGCATGGGCACTTTGTTTGTTGCACTGCTTGGCAATGAATACATCAGCACTCTCTGTGAGCACATCCCACTGTGCAAGGTGTTTCAAATCAAGGGTACTTTGGATATGTTAGTACAGTAGAGTATGGTACAGTAAGTATACTATAGCATAGTATAGTACAGAATAGTATAGCTTAGCATAGCATAGCACAGTATAGTATAGTATAGCCTTGTGACAGCTAGTCCAGTGTATCTGGCATCAAAGTGCACACATTTGATGTTGTCACGCTTGACTGAGCATGCTGTTTGTGCCAAGCTTTCTGCTCTGCCAGTGCGCAAGCCAGTGGGCTTGCCAGAGAGCAGTAGAACTAGTTTGTGGGTCTATTCAGTCAAAAACATGTGTGGCAGCTATTGCCCACCTGTATCCTGTGGCAGTACAGCATGTACATCTGAATAGTGGATCAATATGAAAACTCAACCAATCTGAGTGGTTTTTGGCAGCAAAAGCTATTGCTCTGGCTGGGACTCGAACCCAGGCTACCTCTGCATAACCAGATTTTTTCTGGAAGAGGCGTGCTACCAACTGCACCACCAGAACAACTAGTGGGGATGTTCAAACAGGGGCTTTTGATACACAGATGGAATAATTTACACATCACTGGGATGCAACAAGTACTGCGATGTAACAAGTATTGGGTTACATGCTGTACTGTATTATTGTAAAGTTGGGTCCCACACAGATTGGATGAGATATAAGAGCCAGTAGGGCCTTTCACTGTATTTTGTCATGGAAATGCTGTTTTGGAGTGGTGGCTAGCAAGTTGGGCTCTGGAGCCTAGATGGGCTAATTACTGCAATTAGGGTAATTACGCACTGCTAATTATGGTAGGTGTGCTTATGAGGGCTGGCTACTGTATGAGTCATATTTGGGTGGATTACAGTAGGGGTCCTTATTTGAGAGGATTACTGTAGCCTTATTAGGATGGGTTACTGTAGGGTTACTGTAGGCAGTATTAGGGTTGGGTTACTGTAGCCATGGATCGACTTCGATGGGTTGCTCTCCACCATGGTCTAGGCGCAGACCATCGACTAGTGGGTCAGGAAGATTTACTGTAGTGTTACTGTAGGCAGTTACTGTAGCCATGGGTCGATCGGGATGGGTTGCTCTCCACCATGGTCTAGGCGCATACCATTGACTAGTGGGTCAGGAAGGGTTACTGTATTGTTACTGTAGGCAGTTACTGTAGCCATGGATCGATCGGGATGGGTTGCTCTCCACCATGGTCTAGGCGCAGACCATCGACTAGTGGGTCTGGATGGGTTACTGTAGGGTTACTGTAGGTGGTATTAGGGTTGGGTTACTGTAGCCATGGATCAATCGGGATAGGTTGCTCTCCACCATGGTCTAGGCGCAGACCATCGACTAGTGGGTCTGGATGGGTTACTGTAGGGTTACTGTAGGTGGTATTAGGGTTGGGTTACTGTAGCCGTGGATCGATCGGGATGGGTTGCTCTCCACCATGGTCTAGGCGCAGACCATCGACTAGTGGGTCTGGATGGGTTACTGTAG
>JASAMZ010001229.1:0-15677 GCA_030248115.1 Linhomoeus sp. GSCO2_2 | reverse complement strand
TATCGACAAAAGTGTGGGAGACAGAAACGCTATGTTACAAAACCTGCGTGGTGACGGCCTTTTAATATCTGCATTCACATTTGTTAATAAATGACGTTCTATTTTTGCTGACTTGATGAGTTTTACAAACAATTTAGATTTTAATTCAAGTTCCACATTGACAAAAATTTTCTTTTGTGTTACAAATTATCAGCGGTCTGTGCTCTTTCCATTTTATGAAGAAATTCTCCGTTTAGCTCATCAGCGAAAAGTTGATTGCTCTTCTACATTTTTCGGTTTCAATTGTGAATATCCTCCGAAAATGCGAAATTACAATGTAGCAACAGAAACGGACATTGGATCCATACTCAGCGACTCTTTACACCCGCACTTGACGACATATATCACAATATTTAGTCTTTGGTGCCACGAACGGACGGACGGACACACAGACAGATAGACAATATTTTATTTGACACAATATGTCAGGGAGGTAAGTGCAATTAGGGAGAAGCGCGGCAAAACCATGCTATCTACAAATCCCGCAGAGCGCATCCTCGCCGCACGCAGCCCCCTTCCTCCCGCCGCCCGTTTCAGACTCAGCACCCCCTCCCCGCTGCCACGATACCGATAGCGCTCAACCCGCATCTTCAGGCCGTTGACGAGATCGACGCCCCCCCCTCGACGCGCTTCTTCACGGAAAAAGCTGCTGGAAATCGTCTTCACGTTTACTTTATCGTACCGCATGGCGAGCTGCAAATCGCCATTGATGACCAGCACAACGTCGCGCACTGTTGGTGAAATCGACGCGGTAAATCTGCCGTGGCGAGGTTTTTGCGCGCCAATTTTAGTCACTGTATGGCCTTGTCACGTCGCAATACTTCCGAAGAGTCAGGTTACATCTGTCAGGTTGCAGCGCGCATCCGCGTTTTGCTGGCGCAACAGCGTAACATTTCCTGATATTTGGGATGAACGATTGGCTGATACAGATGAAGAAGCTGGAAGATGATTTCCAGCAGCGTCTGACCTGAAGAGAGACGAGTGGAGATGGGGATGGAAGGGGCGGGGGGAGGGGGGGGGGGGGGGTCGTCGCGATCTTAATAGATGGGAATGCCGTGAGTCGAAGAAGGATGGGGTCGTCTTTACGCGTGGTGGAGCAGGTGGCGCTACTGAGTCTAAACGGGCGGCGGGAGGGGGCGCCGCGCGCAACGAGATCGCACTTTCGGGATTTGGCGCAATCGGTCGTTTTCCAGCGAAGGTTGCGCTTCTCCCTGCATTTACTTCCTCCCGACGCATATACACCTCGCCGCGCTGAGCGCGGCGAAAAAATTAAATCCGTGCGCAGGCGCGTCCGAAAGGTGAAGCGAGCACCTGTTGAAAGCGGGTATGACAGCTTGTGCAGGAGGCGTATTTGAATCCGACACAGCCGACAGTCTATGTGAGCGATACGATCCGGAGTCTCCGAATTTCCTGCGACCTGGAAAATCGTATCCGGCAACATCTCGCGCTTACCTTTGCAGAAATGAGATGAGAAACCTGCGTCGAGCTTCGTCATCGCCAAATTGTCCTTGCCTACATCCTGCGTTGAAAAAGCCAGTACTGGGTTACTACGCCGACAACTTTATGAGCGCTGTGTTTGGGGTGCCGCCATAGCAGCCGGCTCCACGCTTTCAACTGATATAGCTGGAATTCTATTCGATTTTTCTGGCTCCTCGCCTTCCGCATGCATTTCCTGATTCGACATCTGGAGAGCTGTACGCATGGCAACCCATATCAGTTTTGAGTGCTCAGCCGATATTTTGCAGACTGGCGGATAACGCCGCTGAATACAGAATCGCTTACAGGGAAGCGTTGCGCGCTGCTCAAGGCTGTGAAAAAGCGCAACTACTTAACATGGTTGGCGATCTGGCCGAGCATGGAAGCACCTTCGGCGCAGCCCAGCTGGCGAAGTACGACAAGCGGAAGTAGAGGACCATCACAACGATTCTATTTTGCTCGGTCTGCGCTTTTGCTGCTCTGCGTGAGCAACTGATTCGGACCGGTTATCGACAATTAGCTCGGGCTAATATTATATCTCATTCTGTCTCCGTTAAGCAACTTCAGTCCAATACCTGTCATTTGATATTACAGATCGCGCTAATACTATCCCTGACCGGCCTGCGCTACCATCTTTATGATTATTACTATTATTATTATTTTGTTTCCCCAGTACACAGCAATATAACTGATGCTAATGAGAGCAGAACGGACAGGCGCGCGAGAATTTATGTGCATATAGCACGAAAGCACAGGCAATCACCACCTAATGACGATACAGAAGTGCGTACGAAGGTGGGCGCGGTAGTAGCTACGCCAGTGACTGGCGAATTTACAACCGAACCGGAAACAAATTGTGAGATATTTCTGAAGGCGTAAGTTCGTTTTGAAGCTGTTTAGAGATGGAGCAGTGACGGTATGTTCAGAAAGACTGTTCCACGTGGCAATAGCCCTGTGGGCAAGGAAACCCCTTCTGGTGAGCGACTCCGCAGATAGGGATGAGCTTCGTAGGGACGGCGATGGGTGGTGCAGCGTACTGGAAGTCGGTGGCAGCGTACTGGAAGTAGTCCTGAAAGTTCAGGCCGACCAGGCCCTCGGTGAGTTCGTAGACGAAGGCGTAGGTTGATCCTCTACGCCGTCCGCAGGCGAAGGGCCTCTAGTCCAAGCGGTGACAGCGTTGAGGCGCAGTTGAAGTGATCCCAGGCGAGACAGTCGGCGGGACTGCCTTCGGACGCCCTCCAGGAAGTCGATGTCCGGCTGCAACGGGCTCGACGCCGAGGCGGTACTCCAGCGACCGCGCATGCACGGCTTCGTACATGTCGGCTGAAGAAGGTTATCGGTGAAGCTCTAAGGCGTTGAACACGGCGGCTACCAGGCCAGCAGAGCGCGCGAGCTGACCGCAGTGCTCAGAGAAGCGCAAGTCGCCGCTGAACCCCAGCGCACGAGGTCACGAACCGACGAGAGTTCGAAGCGCCACCGAAGCGGCACCTCCCGCCGAGCTGCCCATGGGGCCATGGCCCAAGTGCAAGATGGTGGATTTATAGTTGCCATTGGTTGAAGGCGAGGGGGGGGGTGGATTTGACTGAAATTTGGTGGAGGGGGTAACAAGACAAGAATCCAGTTTCTTAAGCTCTCAAAAAATAGCCAAGAGCTAAAATTGATAAAATTGCTAAATGTATCTTTTCACTCAATTTTAAAGCAGATTGTAATGAAATGACAAAATTCTAAATAATGTCAGCGAAATTTTTACCAATTCAGGTTATTTTTGAAATTTCTAATTTTCAGGGTAGCTGTAGTCGCTAGGGGGGGGGACTAGAGTTTTGGTTTCGTTGGCTGTTGGTAGGGAAGGACCTTGCAACCCCCCTCAGATTTGAGGTTCAGGATCGGCGACGCAGTGGAGGGCTCTGCTTCCTGCAGTTCTGAGTGCCTTGAAACCCTGGCTGACGCTGGCCAAGTCCCACTTTGACAAGGCCTTCGAGGAGCTGCACGAGAAGGAGCCACACGACGAAGGAAGAAGCAGCGGAAGAAGGAGGACAATGTGAGGAATTTGCAACTCACTCGGATCGTGATTGAAATTTTCCACTCTGGCCCCCAGCCAAAGAGACGCGTGGCTCCGCTTTATGAGGGCGTGGACGAGACGCAGTGGGAGGAGAAGGAGGAAGGTAGGTAGAGCATGAGAGACTGACGCTGTTAGGTAAGTGACTGAAGGAGGGGGAACGGAGAGGTGAGCTGGTCGGAGGAGGAGGAAGAGGAAGCGGGTGGCGATGAGGGTGAAGAGGACTTGAGGAGGAAGCCGGGGGGGTTGGGAGGGGGGGGGGGGGGGGTTGAGGGGGTGGGTGTGTGGGTGGGGTGGGGAGGAGGGGGGGAGGTTGGGGGGTTTTGTGCGGGCTGCGGAGGGGGTTGGGTGGGGGATTTGGTCGCCCGTAGGGGGCGCGTGCGGCTTCTCGCCTTCGGGGTTTTTTTGTTGTGGATTGTGTTTGCTTTCTGGCGTGTGTGGGTTGGGGGCGGCGATGGGCGGGGCTCGCGGCGCCCTTTTGCGGTGGGTGCTTTTTTTCTGTGGGGGATTTTGTTTTTTTTTCGCGTTTCTTTCGTGTTCGTCTCCCTCCTTCTTTTCTCTTCTCAGTTAATAAAAATCATTATTTAGTATAGGTTGAACTTTTTACACACACAGCTTGTACTCTAAGCTTGTTACACACACAGCTTGTTTCGCCGCCCCCCAGGGCGGCGAGTATACATGTATATACGGACGCTAATGTCTGTTCGTGGGTGTGTGTGTGTGTGTGTGTGTGTGTGTGTGTGTGTGTGTGTGTGTGTGTGTGTGTGTGTGTGTGTGTGTGTGTGTGTGTGTGTGTGTGTGTGTGTGTGTGTGTGTGTGTGTGTGTGTGTGTGTGTGTGTGTGTGTGTGTGTGTGTGTGTGTGTGTGTGTGTGTGTGTGTGTGTGTGTGTGTGTGTGTGTGTGTGTGTGTGTGTGTGTGTGTGTGTGTGTGTGTGTGTGTGTGTGTGTGTGTGTGTGTGTGTGTGTGTGTGTGTGTGTGTGTGTGTCACAAAACTAGACATGACGGTTAGTGTCACACGATGGAGTCGAATGCGCTGAGTAACGTGTCGATGTCCGTTTCTGTTGCTAATTTTGCTATTTCGAGATATTTACAATTAAAATATGAAAATGTAAAAAATGACACTTTTATTTACAGGTCGTATCGAGAAAGTTTTTGCTGAAATGGAAAGGGCATAAGACGCGATGAATTTGTGACATAGTTTCGGATTTTGGAATTCACGAAATTAGGGATATTTTCAAGGGTTTTGTCAAAATTCCCAAATTTCGACAAATTCAAACAGCTTAAATTTCAAAACTTCTTTGCACGGATGTATCGAGCATAGTCTGCCAAGTATTTAGCAAATAGTTTCAGCAAATATAATTAACGAAATTTAGGATATTTTTGAGGATTTTGTCAAAATCCACAAATTTCGACAATTTCAAACAGCTTAAATTTCAAAATTTCTTTTCACGGATGTGTCGACCATAGTCTGCCAAGTATTTATCAAATAGTTTCAGATTTTATAATTAACAAAATTAAGGGTATTTTCAAGGTTTTTATCAAAAGTCCCAAATTTTGACAAATTCAAACAGCTTAAATTTCAAAGTTTCTTTGCACGGATGTATCGAGCATAGTCTGCCAAGTATTTAGCAAATAGTTTCAGCGAATATAATTAACGAAATTTAGGATATTTTTAAGGATTTTGTTAAAATCCACAAATTTCGACAATTTCAAACAGTTTAAATTTAAAACTTTCTTTTTACGGATGTGTCGAGCATAGTCTGCCAAGTATTTATCAAATAGTTTCAGATTTTATAATTAACAAAATTAGGGATATTTTCAAGGCTTTTGTCAAAATTGCCAAATATACACAAATTAAAACAGCTTAAATTTCAAAGTTTCTTTGCACGGATGTATCGAGCATAGTCTGCCAAGTATTTAGCAAATAGTTTCAGCGAATATAATTAACGAAATTTAGCATATTTTAAAGGTTTTTGTTAAAATCCACAAATTTCAAACAGCTTAAATTTTAAATTTCAATTTCAAACAGCTTAAATTTTAAATTTTCTTTTCACGGATGTGTCGAGCATGGTCTGCCAAGTATTTATCAAATAGTTTCAGATTTTATAATTAACAAAATTAGGGATATTTCAAAGTTTTTGTCAAAATTATCAAATTATGACAATTTTAAACAGCTTAAATTTCACACTGTCTTTGCGTTGATGCATTGGGCATAGTCTGTCAAGTATTTGGCAAATAGTTTCTGATTTTATAATTGAAGAATTTAGGTATATTTTATTAGAATTCCTAAATTTCGACAATTTCAAGCAGCTTAAATTTTAACATATCTGTGTGCACTAAGCCTAAAAGAATAGGGCGTCGTCCCATTTATATCCTTTTCAATAGGGCGTCGTCCCATTTATACCCTTTTCAATAGGGCGTCGTCTCATTTAGACACTTTTATTGCACTGTGTGCCTGCGGCGAATTTCTCTGATCCATTTATGGATCAGTTGCCACAATTATAAGCGCAAAGTGTGCCTGCGGCGAACCTTCTGATCCATATGTGGATCAGGTACCACGAACAAAGACCAATTGCGGCGAAACCCCACCAAATTGTCGACTAAATGTCTAGCGGCACTTCACTGTCCAGTGCACATTATCGCGCACACGCTCTCAAGTTTACACTGATGCCAACGTGGTGCCACAGTTTTTAGACAAAGCTTGTTTCGCCGCCCCCCAGGGCGGCGAGTATATATACGGACGCTATTGTCCGTTTGTTTGTGTGTGTGTGTGTGTGTGTGTGTGTGTGTGTGTGTGTGTGTGTGTGTGTGTGTGTGTGTGTGTGTGTGTGTGTGTGTGTGTGTGTGTGTGTGTGTGTGTGTGTGTGTGTGTGTGTGTGTGTGTGTGTGTGTGTGTGTGTGTGTGTGTGTGTGTGTGTGTGTGTGTGTGTGTGTGTGTGTGTGTGTGTGTGTGTGTGTGTGTGTGTGTGTGTGTGTGTGTGTGTGTGTGTGTGTGTGTGTGTGTGTGTGTGTGTGTGTGTGTGTGTGTGTGTGTGTGTGTGTGTGTGTGTGTGTGTGTGTGTGTGTGTGTGTGTGTGTGTGTGTGTGTGTGTGTGTGTGTGTGTGTGTGTGTGTGTGTGTGTGTGTGTGTGTGTGTGTGTGTGTGTGTGTGTGTGTGTGTGTGTGTGTGTGTGTGTGTGTGTGTGTGTGTGTGTGTGTGTGTGTGTGTGTGTGTGTGTGTGTGTGTGTGTGTGTGTGTGTGTGTGTGTGTGTGTGTGTGTGTGTGTGTGTGTGTGTGTGTGTGTGTGTGTGTGTGTGTGTGTGTGTGTGTGTGTGTGTGTGTGTGTGTGTGTGTGTGTGTGTGTGTGTGTGTGTGTCACAAAACTAGACATGACGGTTAGTGTCACACGATGGAGTCGAATGCGCTGAGTAACGTGTCGATGTCCGTTTCTGTTGCTAATTTTGCTATTTCGAGATATTTACAATTAAAATATGAAAATGTAAAAAATGACACTTTTATTTACAGGTCGTATCGAGAAAGTTTTTGCTGAAATGGAAAGGGCATAAGACGCGATGAATTTGTGACATAGTTTCGGATTTTGGAATTCACGAAATTAGGGATATTTTCAAGGGTTTTGTCAAAATTCCCAAATTTCGACAAATTCAAACAGCTTAAATTTCAAAACTTCTTTGCACGGATGTATCGAGCATAGTCTGCCAAGTATTTAGCAAATAGTTTCAGCAAATATAATTAACGAAATTTAGGATATTTTTGAGGATTTTGTCAAAATCCACAAATTTCGACAATTTCAAACAGCTTAAATTTCAAAATTTCTTTTCACGGATGTGTCGACCATAGTCTGCCAAGTATTTATCAAATAGTTTCAGATTTTATAATTAACAAAATTAAGGGTATTTTCAAGGTTTTTATCAAAAGTCCCAAATTTTGACAAATTCAAACAGCTTAAATTTCAAAGTTTCTTTGCACGGATGTATCGAGCATAGTCTGCCAAGTATTTAGCAAATAGTTTCAGCGAATATAATTAACGAAATTTAGGATATTTTTAAGGATTTTGTTAAAATCCACAAATTTCGACAATTTCAAACAGTTTAAATTTAAAACTTTCTTTTTACGGATGTGTCGAGCATAGTCTGCCAAGTATTTATCAAATAGTTTCAGATTTTATAATTAACAAAATTAGGGATATTTTCAAGGCTTTTGTCAAAATTGCCAAATATACACAAATTAAAACAGCTTAAATTTCAAAGTTTCTTTGCACGGATGTATCGAGCATAGTCTGCCAAGTATTTAGCAAATAGTTTCAGCGAATATAATTAACGAAATTTAGCATATTTTAAAGGTTTTTGTTAAAATCCACAAATTTCAAACAGCTTAAATTTTAAATTTCAATTTCAAACAGCTTAAATTTTAAATTTTCTTTTCACGGATGTGTCGAGCATGGTCTGCCAAGTATTTATCAAATAGTTTCAGATTTTATAATTAACAAAATTAGGGATATTTCAAAGTTTTTGTCAAAATTATCAAATTATGACAATTTTAAACAGCTTAAATTTCACACTGTCTTTGCGTTGATGCATTGGGCATAGTCTGTCAAGTATTTGGCAAATAGTTTCTGATTTTATAATTGAAGAATTTAGGTATATTTTTTTAGAATTCCTAAATTTCGACAATTTCAAGCAGCTTAAATTTTAACATATCTGTGTGCACTAAGCCTAAAAGAATAGGGCGTCGTCCCATTTATATCCTTTTCAATAGGGCGTCGTCCCATTTATACCCTTTTCAATAGGGCGTCGTCTCATTTAGACACTTTTATTGCACTGTGTGCCTGCGGCGAATTTCTCTGATCCATTTATGGATCAGTTGCCACAATTATAAGCGCAAAGTGTGCCTGCGGCGAACCTTCTGATCCATATGTGGATCAGGTACCACGAACAAAGACCAATTGCGGCGAAACCCCACCAAATTGTCGACTAAATGTCTAGCGGCACTTCACTGTCCAGTGCACATTATCGCGCACACGCTCTCAAGTTTACACTGATGCCAACGTGGTGCCACAGTTTTTAGACAAAGCTTGTTTCGCCGCCCCCCAGGGCGGCGAGTATATATACGGACGCTATTGTCCGTTTGTTTGTGTGTGTGTGTGTGTGTGTGTGTGTGTGTGTGTGTGTGTGTGTGTGTGTGTGTGTGTGTGTGTGTGTGTGTGTGTGTGTGTGTGTGTGTGTGTGTGTGTGTGTGTGTGTGTGTGTGTGTGTGTGTGTGTGTGTGTGTGTGTGTGTGTGTGTGTGTGTGTGTGTGTGTGTGTGTGTGTGTGTGTGTGTGTGTGTGTGTGTGTGTGTGTGTGTGTGTGTGTGTGTGTGTGTGTGTGTGTGTGTGTGTGTGTGTGTGTGTGTGTGTGTGTGTGTGTGTGTGTGTGTGTGTGTGTGTGTGTGTGTGTGTGTGTGTGTGTGTGTGTGTGTGTGTGTGTGTGTGTGTGTGTGTGTGTGTGTGTGTGTGGGTCCGGAACAACTAGACACGACGGTTAGTGCCATCCGATGGAGTCGAATGCGCTGAGTAACGTGCCGTTGTCCGTTTCTGTTGCTAATTTCGCTATTTCGAGATATTTGCAATTAAAATATGAAAATGTCAAAAATGACACTTTTATTTACAGGTCGTATCGAGAAAGTTTTTGCTGAAATGGAAAGGGCATATGACGCGATGAATTTGTAACATAGTTTCGGATTTTGGAATTCACGAAATTAGGGATATTTTTAAGGTTTTTGTCAAAATTCCCAAATTCCGACAAATTCAAACAGCTTAAATTTCAAAATTTCTTTGCACGGATGTATCGAGCATAGTCTGCCAAGTATGTAGCAAATAGTTTCAGCGAATATAATTAACGAAATTTAGGATATTTTTAAGGATTTTGTTAAAATCCACAAATTTCGACAATTTCAAACAGCTTAAATTTCAAAATTTCTTTTCCCGGATGTGTCGACCATAGTCTGCCAAGTATTTATCAAATAGTTTTAGATTTTATAATTAACAAAATTAGGGATATTTTTAAGGTTTTTGTCAAAATTCCCAAATTTTGACAAATTCAAACAGCTTAAATTTCAAAACTTCTTTGCACAGATGTATCGAGCATAGTCTGCCAAGTATTTAGCAAATAGTTTCAGCGAATATAATTAACGAAATTTAGGATATTTTTAAGGATTTTGTTAAAATCCACAAATTTCGACAATTTCAAACAGCTCAAATTTCAAATTTTCTTTTCACGGATGTGTCGAGCATAGTCTGCCAAGTATTTATCGAATAGTTTCAGATTTTATAATTAACGATAGTAGGGATATTTTCAAGGGTATTGTCAAAATTCCCAAGCTTTCGACAATTTCAAACAGCTTAAATTTTATAATTTCTTTACATGGTTGTGTCGGGCATAGGCTGCCAAGTATTTAGCAACTCGTTCTAAGTTTTATAATTAGCGAATTTTGGGATATTTTCAAGGTTTTTGTCAATATTCCCAAATTATGACAATTTCAAACAGCTTAAATTTCACAATGTCTTTGCGTTGACGCATTGGGCATAGTCTGTCAAGTATTTAACAAATAGTTTCTGATTTTATAATTAACGAAATTTGGGATATTTTTGTTAAGATCCTTAAGTTTCGACAATTCCAAATAGCTTAAGTTTAATAATGTCTTTGCATAGTTGTGTCGGGCGTAGTCTGCCAAGTATTTAGCAAATAGTTCTAGATTTTATAATTAAACAATTTAGGTATATTTTTAAGGTTTTTGTCAGAATTTCTAAATTTCGACAATTTCAAGCAGCTTATTAGACTTCAACATACTTTGTGTGGAAGCATCGAGCACTAAGCCCAAAAGAATAGGGTGTCGCCCATTTATACCCTTTTCAATAGGGCGTCGTCCCATTTATACCCATTTCAATAGGGCGTCGTCTCATTGAGACACTTTTATTGCACTGTGTGCCTGCGGCGAATTTTTCTGATCCATTTATGGATCAGTTGCCACAATTATAAGCGCAAAGTGTGCCTGCGGCGAATCTTCTGATCCATATGTGGATCAGGTACCACGAACAAATCCAAGACCAATTGCGGCGATGCCCCACCAAATTGTCGACTAAATGTCTAGCGGCACTTCACTATCCAGTGGACATTATCGCGCACACGCTCTCAAGTTTACACTGATGCCAACGTGGTGCCACAGTTTTTAGACAAAGCTTGTTTCTCAGGCGCCTCTTCTCAGAGCATGGCTTCTCTGGGTGAGCTATTCAACGGGCCATGGCGCCGATCCTGGGGCGGGCCAATACCAACACTGGAGCCAACCCCCATGCCGACGCTGGAGCCAACGCCATGCCGAAGCTGGTGCCGACCCCCATTCTGAAACTGGTGCAGTCGAGCCTCCTCCAGAAGTGGCGCGCCCACTGGCCACTATATCCCTCCCATATGTGGAGGGCCTATTCGGCAAACTGCAGCGGCTGGGCAGACCGCTGGGCATCCGATTTGTGCCGCGCAGTGTCAGATGCGTCAAGACGGAGCTGGGCAGTAACAAGGACGTCCTCCCAGAGGAGAGGCGTCCGTGCGTCGTGTATTGAGTCAACTGCAGCTGCGGTCAAATGTACATCGGCCAGACCGACCGCCCACTTCATGTGCGCATCCGTGAGCACATTGGAGACTGGGTTGGTGGCGTCAAAGCGTTCTGCCACCACAGAGCGCCCACCCACCGGCCAGATTTCGACGAAACAAGAGTGCTGACTGTGGAGAAGAGCGTCGAGCTGCGGGAGCTGAAAGAAGCCCTCCTTATCTTACAGGGGGGCGCCCGCTGCATGTAAACGCCAATCTAGGCATCAGATCGGCCCTCAATAAGAGCAGAGGCAGAAATCTAAATCAGAACTGGCAAACGGTTGTGCAGCGATTGAGGCCGTTGCCTAGTGTGACTCAAACGTGATTTGGCTATGTACTTGGCGCGCGTTTTTCGCCTATGTATGTACTTTGTGACCGCCCGGCATTCGTTTCAGTGGCCTGATGACGGCCCCGATAGAGGGTCGAAAGCTCGACTGAAATGTAGCTGGTACAGACATGCCACACAACAATCGACAGTCGTCCAACACAAACTGCACACCTGCTGGATTCTTATATTCAAGTGTAGAAGGAAGTAACAAGTCTCTTTTAAAAAGCGGAGTGGTTTTGAGCTTTGAATTTATACTGAGATTGTAGCAAGGCGCTTTCCGGTTTCGTGCAGCGTCTTTGGCTCTCCTCGCGACTACACTTTTTGGAGTGATCTTGCTGCGCAACATTGGTATCGCTCGGGTTTAATTCTTTACACCAAGCAAATAATCTTTTCAGACTAAATTATAAAAAAAGACACTGGAGTCTAGCGCAAAACTACAGGTTAATTGTGAGCATGATTTGATGTTGGCTTGCAGTGAGCTCTTCAGCGATGTCAAGACCGCCGCTCTGCAACGCACGAGTGCCAAGATATAACAAACCAAAATCTTCAGTTTTCATCGCGTTTTGGTTACTGTAGCCGTCTCATTGACGTTTTGAAACTTTTTGTTGTCGGATTCTTGCTCAGGAGGTCGGGCGCTTCATTTTGATATGCGATTCGACTAGGTTCTATAAAGTTTTGACTTTTTGCGGACATTACTTCAGGATACTGTAGCGGGCAATTTTTAAAACTTGTTATTATTTCGACGCACAGTTCGCGAGAGTAGTCCGAGGGCTATCCGTTGATGTGTCGACCTCAACCCAGCGACGTCAGACAAGCGAGTTATTAAGCCCGAAGCAAGCGTGTCGTTTCCAGTTTTCGACGCGTTTTGGTTACTGTAGCTCTCTGTTTAAACTTTTGAAACTTTTTGTTGTCTGATTCGTGCTCAAGAGCTCGAGCACTTCACTTTGATATGCGATTTGACTAGCTTCGGTCAACTTTTGTCTTTGAACGGACCCCACTTTGGGATACTGTAGCGCACGAGTTTGAAAACTTATTTCAGTTTTGAACACTCAGATGGCGAGAGTAGTCCGAGGGCTACCCGTCGATGTGTCGACCTCAACCCAGCGACGTCAGACAAGCGAGTTATTAAGCCCGAAGCAAGCGTGTCGTTTCCAGTTTTCGACGCGTTTTGGTTACTGTAGCTCTCTGTTTAAACTTTTGAAACTTTTTGTTGTCGGATTCGTGCTCAGGAGCTCGAGCGCTTCACTTTGATATGCGATTTGACTAGCTTCGGTCAACTTTTGTCTTAAAATGGACCCCACTTTGGGATACTGTAGCGCGCGAGTTTGAAAACTTATTTCAGTTTTGAACACTCAGATGGCGAGAGGAGTCCTCAGGCTACTCGACGATGTCTCAAAGTCCACCCTACGACGTCAGACGAGCGAGTTATTAAGCCCGAAGCGAGCGTGACGTACGTACGCACGCACGTACGTACGTACGCACGCCGAGCTCTTGATAGGGTTCGCTCGGCTGAGGCCGAGCGAAACAAGTCTCTTTTAAAAAGCGGAGTGGTTTTGAGCTTTGACTTTTTACTGAGATTGTAGCAAGGCCCTTTCCGGTTTCGTGCAGCGTCTTTGACTCTCCTCGCGACTACACTTTTTGGAGTGGTCTTGCTACGCAACATTGGTATCGCTCGGGTTTAATTCTTTAAACCAAGAAAATCATCTTTTCAGACTAAATTAAAAAAAACACTTGAATCTAACGCAAAACTACAGGTTAATTGTGAGCATGATTTGATGCTGGCTTGCAGTGAGCTCTTCAGCGATGTCAAGATCGCTCCTCTGCAACGCACGAGTGCCAAGATATAACAAACCAAAGTCTGCAGTTTTCATCGCGTTTTGGTTACTGTAGCCCTCTCATTGACCTTTTGAAACTTTTTATTGTCGGATTCTTCCTCAGGAGGTCCAGCGCTTCATTTTGATATGCGATTCCACTAGGTTCGATGAAGTTTTGACTTTTCGCGGACATTACTTCGGGATACTGTAGCGCGCAATTCTTAAAATTGTTGTTATTTCGACGTCACAGTTCGCGAGAGTAGTCCCAGGGCTACTCGCCGATGTGTCGAACTCAACTCAGCGACGTCAGACAAGCGAGTTATTAAGCCCGAAGCAAGCGTGTCGTTTTCAGTTTTCGACGCGTTTTGGATACTGTAGCTCTCTAGTTAAACTTTTGAAACTTTTTTTGTTGGATTCGTGCTCAGGAGCTCGAGCGCTTTACTTTGATATGCGACTTGACTAGCTTCGGTCAACTTTTGTCTTAAAATGGACCCCACTTTGGGATACTGTAGCGCGCGAGTTTGAAAATTTATTCCAGTTTTGAACACTCAGATGGCGAGAGTAGTCCCAGGGCTACTCGCCGATGTGTCGAACTCAACTCAGCGACGTCAGACAAGCGAGTTATTTTAAAGCCCGAAGCAGGCGTGTCGTTTCCAGTTTTCGACGCGTTTTGGTTACTGTAGCTCTCTGTTTAAACTTTTGAAACTTTTTGTTGTCGGATTCGTGCTCAGGAGCTCGAGGGCTTCACTTTGATATGCGATTTGACTAGCTTCGGTCAACTTTTGTCTTAAAATGGACCCCACTTTGGGGTACTGTAGCGCGCGAGTTTGAAAACTTATTTCAGTTTTGAACACTCAGATGGCGAGAGGAGTCCGCGGGCTACTCGACGATGTCTCAAACTCCGCCCTACGACGTCGGACGAGCGAGTTATTAAGCCCGAAGCGAGCGTGACGTACGTACGCACGCACGTACGTACGTACGTACTGTACGTACGTACGTACGCACGCCGAGCTCTTGATAGGGTTCGCTCGGCTGAGGCCGAGCGAAAAAAGGTTTTCTCAGAGAGGTGGATTCTGTTTCCACTGCACATGATCTTCCAGAATAATCGATTTCCTATCAGCACATCTGGCTCTGTTGAGCATCTTTTTTCGCCGCCCCCCAGGGCGGCGAGTATATATACGGACGCTAATGTCTGTTCGTGTGTGTGTCTGTCTGTCTGTCTGTGTGTGTCACAAAACTAGACATGACGGTTAGTGCCACCCGATGGAGTCGAATGCGCTGAGTAACGTGTCGATCTTCGTTTCTGTTGCTAATTTCGCTATTTCGAGATATTTACAATCAAAATACGAAAATGTCAAAAATGACACTTTTATTTACAAGTCGTATCGAGAAAGTTTTTGCTGAAATGGAAAGGGCATAAGACGCGATTAATTTGTGACATATTTTCGGATTTTGGAATTAACAAAATTAGGGATATTTTCAAGGTTTTTGTCAAAATTGCCAAATATACACAAATTCAAACAGCTTAAATTTCAAAGTTTCTTTGCACGGATGTATCGAGCATAGTCTGCCAAGTATTTAGCAAATAGTTTCAGCGAATATAATTAACGAAATTTAGGATATTTTTAAGGTTTTTTTTTAAATCCACAAATTTCGACAATTTCAAACAGCTTAAATTTTAAATTTTCTTTTCACGGATGTGTCGAGCATGGTCTGCCAAGTATTTATCAAATAGTTTCAGATTTTATAATTAACAAAATTAGGAATATTTCAAAGTTTTTGTCAAAATTATCAAATTATGACAATTTTAAACAGCTTAAATTTCACAATGTCTTTGCGTTGATGCATTGGGCATAGTCTGTCAAGTATTTGGCAAATAGTTTCTGATTTTATAATTGAAGAATTTAGGTATATTTTTTTTAGAATTCCTAAATTTCGACAATTTCAAGCAGCTTAAATTTTAACATATCTTTGTGCACTAAGCCTAAAAGAATAGGGCGCCGTCCCATTTATATCCTTTTCAATAGGGCGTCGTCCCATTTATACCCTTTTCAATAGGGCGTCGTCTCATTTAGACACTTTTATTGCACTGTGTGCCTGCGGCGAATTTCTCTGATCCATTTATGGATCAGTTGCCACAATTATAAGCGCAAAGTGTGCCTGCGGCGAACCTTCTGATCCATATGTGGATCAGGTACCACGAACAAAGACCAATTGCGGCGAAACCCCACCAAATTGTCGACTAAATGTCTAGCGGCACTTCACTGTCCAGTGCACATTATCGCGCACACGCTCTCAAGTTTACACTGATGCCAACGTGGTGCCACAGTTTTTAGACAAAGCT
>JASAMZ010001228.1:0-15712 GCA_030248115.1 Linhomoeus sp. GSCO2_2 | reverse complement strand
CAGGCTAACAGCTACGATTTTAGCACGCTTTTCACCAAATTGGAACACAAAGTTGTTTTCGAAGAGCTGTATTCTCTTGTTGACTTGTGTTTTCGGAACAACGGCTCCAGAAAATATTTGGCAGTTCGCAAAAGTGCTTGCAAAATGGAGAAAACACCAAAACCGTTGCAAAAGTGTTTTTACACAAATTGCACCGAAAACGCTCATTTTGCCTATTTGCAGGCTGAGGACGTCAAGTACCTGATTCAGGTCAACATCTCCCACTCCTTTGTTCGCTTAGGGGACTGCACTTTCAGACAAATCAAAGGGATCAGTATGGGTGGATCCGCTAGTCCCACTATCGCTGACACGACCCTCAGTATGCTCGAATTCCATTACACTATGGATAACAGGAATCGCGGTAAGATCAACAAGTTAGGCTCGGTCTATCGTTACATCGACGATTTGCTGTGTCTATCCACCACTGATGCCGATTTTCGCGCCTGTGCAACCGAAATTTACCCCGTTAGCATTCCTCTTGGTCACAGTTCAGGGGGTGATCAAGCTTGTGCCTATCTAGACTTGCTTATCAGTGGTCAAATAGATCGAAAACTGTCTGTGTACGACAAGACGGACAATTTCAATTTCGATGTAGTGAAATTTATCTTCGCTGACAGCAATGTTTACTCCGCCATTGGCTACAACGTTTTCGTGTCTCAATTAATCAGATTCGGCAGAATCTGCACAAAAATTGACGATTTTGTGACAAAATCTCAAAAACTGGTTCGAACTATGGTTTTACATGGCTTCTGTGGGGACAAGCTTAATTCTAAATTTCTTAGTTTTGCCAATCAAAATCCCTGCATTATGACAAAATTTGATTGCAGCGCTAGAAAGGACTTCGATCGCATTGGTGCGCGGATATTTGCGTAGTTTCTTCCCGCCGTTTTACTTCTCCTGTTTGAATCTCTCGTCTGTGAAGTGCGCCTAATTCGTGCTACCGTAATCGCAGTTCACCGTTTGCTTCGCGCCACCGTAATCGCAGTTTGCTGTTCGACTGTGCTATTCGCCGGCGCCATTTTGTCGCGTTTTTCGACAACTTCGGATTATTTCTGAAACAGCGACCGTTACACTGCAATTGTGGAATATTTTCACAACTTTTTCACAATTTCGCTTCGCTATATGGCCCGTCACCGGCACAAGATCCAACGGCCGAGGATGGAGCTATTCACTATCCATTCCCGGCAGCATTCTGTGGGTGATAGTGACGTCTCTGCTATTTCCTGTTGTGATTAGGGGCGCTACGGGTGATTAGGTGAAAATTTGCGCTATTGTGGGGCGAATACGGTGCGACCAGTCTGCAAAGTCTAAGTATGCGCGAGGCTGGGTACGCGGCCGCCCCTTTGGAACGAACCCACCAAGGCTCAGCGGCCCCGGTTGATAACGCTAGGTGCGGTGGGGGTCAAAATTGACTAGTTCCATTAGCTCGGTGCCTGTATGTATCCTTTGGCGTATTTGAAGGCACGCGAGGGGGTCCGGGAGCTGGCTCCTTTCGGTTGTGTGTGTCGGTGCATATTTCGCTTGCGCTTCCGAAATCCCTCGTTATTCTTAGTGTATTCCGTGATATGTACCTCGTTAGTGTATTTACACTTTGTTTCTTGACTAGAAATGTGGTATTGTTTGCCTATTCAGTATACTCTATCTAATTAGATCCTGGGAGTTCCAGAGACGTTCACAGCCTTCCAGAGCGCGTCGCACAATCGTTTCGTTGTCTACATGGGCAGTTGCTCTGTTCATGAAGCAGGACTGCCTCGCGCAGGTGAGCGGCTGCAGGAAGTCCTGTCTCCTGAATGGGAAAGAGATCTATGTTAGCCTGGTCTATAGGCGAAGCGCCAACACGTTAGACTGCAGGTGACTCGTATACTGTAGATGTTGTGACGTCTTTCTCACCACGTCTTTTCGAAACATGAGTCAGAAGTCCACTTCGGTTCTTCTTATAGGAGGGCCCAATTTGCAGCTTGGGCGCTCTAGATCTGGCTCGCAGTTCCTGCCTTCCATTCCTGCTCTTGTGGGCTAGCCAACCTGTGAGACAAGGCGTGCGTCTGCTTCTGAAGGTCGGCAAAGGGTTGCTGCTCTCTGGGCAAGATGGCCTACTAACCCAAATGAGACTGAAGCGCAAGAGCACCATTCTCAGCGCCCAAATCATATTAAAGGACACGCTTAGAAGAGAGTCGTCTTTGAGCTACACCGACGCCAGTAGGAGTGTGTTCTGACCAGTCGGTGATAGTTTGTTGCTGTATTCTGTGCTTCTGTCTTGTCACAATTGTCGTGCTGCAACCCACAATGCGTTCGACAACACTAACAACAACAACAACAACAACGACAACGAGTTCCAAACCTAAAATTCAAACCTAAAATTCAAACCTAAAACAGCCAATCCTATCCGTCATATTTCCGCATTTCCAACTTTATCACTCATGGTCCCAGACAGGACTGTAGCCGCGCCGCCAAGAAGGCCGACTCGGCCTGTGTCGTTGTGAAGCTGCAACTTGAACTCGGCGCCCCTTCCCGGAAAGCACTGCTTCACTGAAATTTGGTATCTAGGAGAGAATAAAGCATGGATTTGAGCAGTGAGGGAAGTGGAACCAACCGTTCAACTCAGTCTTTCTCAAAATCTTCCCCCAGAAGAGACCGACTCCGCAATGCGCCGACGCTGCAGTGAAACTGATTTGTTTTACCATATTCACATGGAATCAACTTAGATTTAGTTTAATCAAATAAAATTTCGTTAAAATAAATTAAATTAGATTAAATCAAATTGAATCAAATTAAATTAAATAAAATAGAATGAAATTTAACTATAATTACAATCAAATCAAACTAATTAAATTAAGATTAATTAATTAACTAGTTTACTAATGGGTAGCTAATTAAATTAAGATAAGTTAAACAAATTGAATAAAATACATTTGATTGCATTGATTACGTTAAATTGACTTGTAGTGAATCAAACTAAAAAAATTTAATTGAATCAACCGTAACACTGATACAGGATTACTGCCCAAGACCCACCTCCATCTTAGGAGTGAATTCGCGCAGTATCACTATGGGGTGAACGTTTCGAAGCTGTCGATCACTATTTTGTGCGCACTGCGCTAAGACACAGTACAGTAGCTCTAGGTACCCATCAAAATTTATACGGAGACCCCAAGTGCCTGCACTAACCTGAGGCGGGATCCTCCTTGATGCCTATCCAAGGGGCGAAGGCGCGCGACTTGAAGTCGTAGGCGCCGTTTTCAGCTTTCATTGAGAGAATGACGCCGCGAAGGAAGTTCCCCTCAGGGTGGAGCTTCACGAGCTCTTCCACGTTCGGTCTCAGCGCGGTGAACTCCTTCCTGTAGCCGAATGCTGACAAGTCTTTAAAAGTGAAATGCTCCACTTGTAGCACTCACTCAGGCATTGTGTCGAGAACGACCACCAACTTCTTGGCTTTCACGGCGTGGGCGACAGCCGCCACCGAACGGCCGCATGAGACGACCTTGCATTTGAGAAGAATGAATGTTTCGTGGTAGTATTTCAGAAACTATGACAAGTATACATACCCTGACTATGTCAGCCACGAAATCCGGGACCCCCTGAAACGTTAGTAGAGAGATCTACTAATGGTGTTTGATTGAGACAGTCGCTGAGACCCAAACCTGAAATTCCTCGAAGAGCGCTGCATCGAAGTCGTCCTGCCAGCTTCCCAGATTGTTGAAAGACTGGACTTCGAATTGGGGGAAATCCATCTTGACTTTGCCATTCTCCCCGCGACGACAAGTCACCGTGCCTGACTTCGTCTCGAAAGTTAGAGCGTCGTTCGGATTGCCTGAACGCGCGACGACATGCCGATACAGAGCTATTTTAACTTGAAACCTGTTCAGATAAGGATGGTTGAAAGCCGACCGATTTCACTGAAGAGCACGTGTGCCGTGGCCAGCGTGGCGTGACCGCACAGGGGCACTTCCACTGTGGGAGTGAACCATCGCAGGGAGAAGTTGGACGCTGTCAGTGTAAAATTTCAAATTTTAACTCTAAACTTTGAGAAAATGGAAACTTGTTACTACAATATGTATTGGAGGGACGTCAACACACACACCTGTTTTGAAGTCGCCGTTCTTCGGACAAGGGAAGGCGGTTTACGGGCAGTGCTTGCAAATACAATGTATATTTGCTAAGTCGAGCACTTATTACATAACATGTACCTAGGCCGGCGATTATGCCCAATACCACGCGACAAAGAGTTGCTGTTCATTCGACGATTGACACTTTGCAAGCACTGAAATCAGGGAGATTCATTTCAGCGGCGACACGCTGGCAGAAGGCGTCGTTGCCGAATTCCTTAAGAAGGTTCATACTATGAATGCGTAGCAAAGTGAATACCGCAAATTGGGGCCGTTTCAAGCGAAGTGAAGAAGTGGGCAGATGACCTTCTCTCCGGGCAAAAGGACGGCGGCCGGATTCCCTCTGAAGGGCTCCGAAGTGAACGCGTCGACGACGAAAATCTTCATGGCTTCAGATGTCGGAAAGAGACTGATGCAACTTCAATGCATACAACAACAAGTCTTCCGCAAGACTGGCGTAGGCAACGCGGGTTGCGATTGGGTTGACCTGCCAGACAGAAGAAGCTCACTCAATACTGCAATGCAAACAAGAAAATGCGGCTCCCTTTGATAAGGGCTGTCTGCTGCGACCGGTTTTCCGCGTTGGACCCTTCCAGTCCAACCGTTGAACTGAACACCCCGTCTGCCGTCTTACTCTTTCTATCCCACTTGGCACCTATTGAATCCAACGATAGTATGCTACAACACCTGTGCCGTACAACATACAAAGCATCCTAGTGTTCCTACTAACTTCTCCTACGCGGACGCTACGTTATCACTCATGGTCCCAGACAGGACGGTGACCGCGCCACCAAGTAGAGCGATTCGGCCTGTGTCGTTGTGCAGCTGCAACTTGAACTCGGCGCCTCTCCCTGGGAAGCACTGCTTCGCTGCAAGTTCACAGGAGATTCCACAGAGATTGAGAATAGCTCAATGCATGGGTTAGAGCTTAGTGGAAAGTCCAACCAACCGTTCAACTCGGTCTTCCCCAGAATCTTTCCCCAGAACGGCCCGGATCCGCAGTGCGCCGATCCTGCAGCACAATTGAATTATGTATACCAGATTGCTTGGCTTCGTTAGGGAGGCATTGCGATGAATTGAATTAAGCGAAAAAATTGGAATTGAATACACTAGAATCGGCTATTGCATAAAACAAATAGAACCAATTAAAGTATAAGAAGTAAATTTAGCTGAACTAAATTGCGTTTAATTAAGTCAAACTGTGCTGAATTAACTTAAGTAAATTAAGCAAAACTTACATTAAGTTATAAAAAATTTAATTATATAAAATAGAATAGCCCGTTCGTTCTATGACATTAACATAAATTGCCTCATATGAAATAAACAAAACTAATCAAATTAAATTACATTGCACGGCACTACACAAATGAAATATAACGAAGTTAAAAAAATCAAATAAAATTGAATCAAGTTAGTTAAAAAAATCAAATAAAATTGAATTTAGTTAAATTTAAAAAATCAAACAAAATAGAATTAAATTAAATTAAATTAAATTAAATTGAATTAAATTAAATTAAATTAAATTAAATTAAATTAAATTAAATTAAATTAAATTAAATTAAATTAAATTAAATTAAATTAAATTAAATTAAATTAAATTAAATTAAATTAAATTAAATTAAATTAAATTAAATTAAATTAAATTAAATTAAATTAAATTAAATGATAATTAAATCAAACGAAATTAAATTAAATTAAATTAAATTAAATTAAATTAAATTAAATTAAATTAAATTAAATTAAATTAAATTAAATTAAATTAAATCAAATCAAATTAAATTAAATCAAATTAAATCAAATTAAATTGAATTAAATTAAATTAAATTAAATTAAATTAAAATTAAATCAAACGAAATTAAATTAAATTGAAATAAAATAAATTAAATTAAATTAAATTAAATTAATTTGTCTGCGTCCCACTTTGCGAGACCAATACAAGCACCTGTGGCGGGGTCCTCCTTGATGCCTGCCCATGGGGCGAAGTAGCGCGACATGAAGTCATAAGCGCCGCTTTCAGCTCTCATCGTGAGAACCGCACCGCGAAGGAAGTCGCCCTCTGGTTGGAGTTTCAGCAGCTCTTCCACGTTCGGCTTTAGCACAGTGAATTCCTTCCTGTTGTCAATGATTCAGTTTGACTATTAATGTTTGTAAGTGCAATTCAATCTATGTATGTGCTCTGCGATGCTTCTCGCACTCACTCGGTCATTGGGTCGACGACGACTATCAACTTCTTGGCCTTGGGAGCGTAAGCGACAGCTGCCACGGTATTGCCGCAGGAAACGACCTTGGATATGAGAAGAAATGAGTTTGTTTATTCGCGCAAACTTCTGGAACCAACAATGTAAGTGGTACAGTATGTACCTTGACGACCTCAGCCACGAAATCAGGAACGCTTTCCTAAAAATTTGCAGAAAATGTTGTGGTTGTTGCAGTTGTTCGATTGATTGAGAAAGTGTTTGGGTCCAGACCTGAAATTCTTTGAAAAACCCTTTGCTGAAGTCGCCCTGCCAGCGTCCCTGATTGAACGAATAGACTTCGTACTGGGGAAAATCCATCTTGACTATGCCATTCTCCCCACGACGACAAATCAACGTGCCTGACGACTTGGTCTCAAAAGTTATTTCATCGTTCGAATTTCCTAAATGGAATGTACATAGCTATCGATAGTCTTGAAACAAGTTCGATGTCAGGGTTGAAACCGACCGATTTCACTGAAGAGCACGTGTGCTGTGGCCAGTGTGGCGTGACCGCACAGGGGCACTTCCACTGTGGGAGTGAACCAGCGCAGGGAGAAGTTGGACGCTGTTGACAAATTTTTAACTTTATTTTGAGAATTCTATAACGCGCAACACACTCAAACCTGTTTTGAAGTCGCCATTCTTCGGAGAAGGAAAGGCGGTCTGTGGGACAGTGTTTGCAACCACAATGTGACTCGATTGAAAAACCAAATTCTCGAGAGTTTTACGACCGCGTCTTGTCGAAAGGAACGTACCAATGTGCGCAAGCTATACAGTAATCAAGTTGTAAAACATACAATGTACTGTTCAGACGAAGGATTGAAATATGGTGGTCTCCAAATAATACAGAAAATGGTTTTATATGTAGTTGCCAATGCTACGAGAAGTCGATTGGACTTCCAAGGTAGAATTTTCACTTTCGCAAACACTGCATCGGAGAGATTCATTTCTGCGGCCACACGCTGGCAAAACGCGTCGTTGGCGCATTCCTGAAACAACGAAGTCCTTTCAAATCGTTAACAAGTCTCTTTTAAAAAGCGGAGTGGTTTTGAGCTTTGAATTTTTACTGAGATTGTAGCAAGGCCCTTTCTGGTTTCGTGCAGCGTCTTTGGCTCTACTCGCGACTACACTTTTTGGAGTGGTCTTGCTACGCAACATTGGTATCGCTCGGGTTTAATTCTTTACACCAAGGAAATCATCTTTTCAGACTAAATTTAAAAAAAGACACTGGAATCTAACGCAAAACTACAGGTTAATTGTGAGCATGATTTGATGTTGGCTTGCAGTGAGCTCTTCAGCGATGTCAAGACCGCCGCTCTGCAACGCACGAGTGCCAAGATATAACAAACCAAAATCTGCAGTTTTCATCGCGTTTTGGTTACTGTAGCCCTCTCATTGACCTTTTGGAACTTTTTGTTGTCGGATTCGTGCTCAGGAGCTCGAGCGCTTCACTTTGATATGCGATTTGACTAGCTTCGATCAACTTTTGTCTTGAAATGGACCTCACTTTGGGATACTGTAGCGCGCGAGTTTGAAAACTTATTTCAGTTTTAAACACTCAGATGGCGAGAGTAGTCCGAGGGCTACCCGTCGATGTGTCGAACTCAACCCAGCGACGTCAGACAAGCGAGTTATAAAGCCCGAAGCAAGCATGTCGTTTCCAGTTTTCGACGCGTTTTGGTTACTGTAGCTCTCTGTTAAAACTTTTGAAACTTTTTGTTGTCGGATTCGTGCTCAGGAGCTCGAGCGCTTCACTTTGATATGCGATTTGACTAGCTTCGGCCAACTTTTGTCTTAAAATGGACCCCACTTTGGGATACTGTAGCGCGCGAGTTTGAAAACTTATTTCAGTTTTGAACACTCAGATGGCGAGAGGAGTCAGCAGGCTACCCGACGACGTCTCAAACTCCATCCTACGACGTCAGACGAGCGAGTTATTAAGCCCGAAGAGAGCGTGACGCACGTACGTACGTACGAACGTACGAACGTACGTACGCACGCACGCACGCCGAGCTCTTGATAGGGTTCGCTCGGCTGAGGCCGAGCGAAATAACCGCAGTGCGAAGACATACCTAGCACCTACAATACAGAGAGTAAGCAATTTCAAGTGAAACTACCGTGACCTTCTCTCCCGCTAAAAGGACGGCGGCCTGATTCCCTTTGAAGGGTTCCGAAGTGAACGCGTCAACGGTGAAAATCTTCATGACTTCAGATGTCAGGGAAACTTTTCTGCAGCTTGGCGTAATCAATGCGCTCTGTGGGTTGGATTGACTGGCGGCAGAGAAGACTGGAGGTCTCACTGACTGCTACAGAGCAAACAGGAAAATGCGGCTCTTTTGATAAGGACAGTCAGTTGCGGCCGGTTTGCCGCTGTTTGTGTGTCTAGGCGTAAGGGCACAACATGGCGTTTCAAGGAAATTCGGCCCGTGCTCGTCGGGCCGGAATGCGAAAGATGTTTATCGTTCTGTCTTCTATGCAGGTTCACGTCTTTTGACGTCACGGTCACACTTCACCCCATATTTCAAGTTATCTCCACTCATCCCAATTTCTCCAACATGAATGCGACTTTATCACTCAGCTTCCCAGACAGGACAGTCACCGCGCTGCCAATCAAGGCAATTCGGTCGGTGGCGTGGTGCAGTCGCAACTTGAGCTCCCCTCCCCTCCCCGTGAAGCACTGCTTTGCTGAAATGTCAGAGAACGTCCACCAAGTGTCTGCAGCGTGATACAGTGGAAACCAACCGACCGTTCAATTCGGTTTTCCCAAGAATCTTGCCCCAAAACGGTCCGGAAGCACAGTGCGCCGACCCTGCAATCACTTCGTCTGGATTGGATACAGACAAGCAGGCACAGTCACTATGTGGCGCTGTGGAAAGCTGTAGTGCAGAAACAGAAGGGCTTGTGACATGATTGAGGCGTGTACGCATTCGTAAACATGCTAACGCACAGCAATGTCTAATAGCCCATTGACGAGCGTTCCAGGCTTCAGCGTTCTATCAGCGTTCTAGGGGGAGATCCGAGTTTTGACCGTCAAAAATTTTGACCGTCAAAAAAAATGGGCGTTTTATTTTTTGACTGTCAAAATTCGGGACTTTGGCCTAAGGCCGTTTTGACAGTCAAACTGTTTTGTCAGACAAAAAATTTTGCGCCATTGGCCGGTTTTGACTGTCAAACCAATTTTTTGTTGGACAAAATTAGAATTTTTGCCACTGCCCAAACAAGTCTCTTTTAAAAAGCGGAGTGGTTTTGAGCTTTGAATTTTTACTGAGATTGTAGCAAGGCCCTTTCCGGTTTCGTGCAGCGTCTTTGACTCTCCTCGCGACTACACTTTTTGGAGTGGTCTTGCTACGCAACATTGGTATCGCTCGGGTTTAATTCTTTACACCAAGAAAATCATCTTGTCAGACTAAATTTAAAAAAATACACTGGAATCTAACGCAAAACTACAGGTTAATTGTGAGCATGATTTGATGTTGGCTTGCCATGAGCTCTTCAGCGATGTCAAGACCGCCGCTCTGCAACGCACGAGTGCCAAGATATAACAAACCAAAATCTGCAGTTTTCATTGCGTTTTGGTTACTGTAGTTCTTTCATTGACCTTTTGAAACTTTTTGTTGTCGGATTCTTGCTCAGGAGGTCGAGCGCTTCATTTTGATATGCGATTCGACTAGGTTCGATGAAGTTTCGACTTTTCGCTGACATTACTTCGGGATACTGTAGCGCGCAATTTTTAAAGCTTGTTATTATTTCGGCGTCACAGTTCGCGAGAGTAGTCCGAGGGCTACCCGTCGATGTGTCGAACTCAACCCAGCGACGTCAGACAAGCGAGTTATTAAGCCTAAAGCAGGCATGTCGTTTCCAGTTTTCGACGCGATTTGGTTACTGTAGCTCTCCGTTTAAACTTTTGAAACTTTTTGGTGTCGGATTCGTGCTCAGGAGCTTGGGCGCTTCACTTTGATATGCGATTTGACTAGCTTCGGTCAACTTTTGTCTTTAAATGGACCTCACTTTGGGATACTGTAGCGCGCCAGTTTGAAAACTTATTTCAGTTTTGAACACTCAGATGGCGAGAGTAGTCCGAGGGCTACCCGTCGATGTCTCAAACTCCACCCTACGACGTCAGACGAGCGAGTTATTAAGCCCGAAGCGAGCGTGACCCACGTACGTACGTACGTACGTACGTGTACGTACGTACGCACGTACGTACGCACGCCGAGCTCTTGATATGGTTCGCTCGGCTGAGGCCGAGCGAAAAAAAGGCCAAATGAGGGTAGAAAAGGTGCATTCTCCTGAAAATTCACAGTATTACATGCCGCAGTACAATTCTGTGACTAAATTACACAAAATACACCATTTGCGGAGTGGAAAACAGTAAAACCGTTTTGTACGTGTGGTTTAAAGACAAACTTTGTGTAGTTCGAGCTGTAGATTGTACAAAAGCTTGTACGAATTTTGTCAGACAAAATTTTGATATAGATGCACTTTTGACGTTCAAAATGAGGCTACATTTTGACGGTCAATACAGACAGAACTGGGCAAATTTTTTTTGGCTGTCAAAATTTGGCACTTTGGCCTCAACCGGTTTTGACAGTCAAAAATTTTGACTGTCAAAATTTTGCTCCCAAATAAGGGAGACCCGCGTTCCATCAGCGTTCCAAAATTGGGAATAGTGGCGGAACGCTCGTCAATGGGATAGAGGTAGCAGGATGGCTCACCACAGACCGGGTCCTCATCTATGCCCGCCCAAGGGGCAAAGTAGCGAGACATGAAGTCGTAACCGCCGTCGACATCAGGGCGCCCGTTTCACAAAGCGAGTGAAGCTCAAGCCAATGCTTCGTGAACGTTAGAACGGCAAAACGACTGTAATAACAGCTGTGTCACAAGTCGCTTCGTGCGCTTCTTACGTAGGTTCGTTCTTCGACGTCATTTACAGACAGGATTACTCCCAAGCATTACAATTTCTGGAGATAACGCTTGTGAAACAGGCACCAGCTTTCATGGTGAGCACAATCCCATCAGCAAACTCCGGTTCGGGGCTCAGTTCCAGGAGCTTGTCGACATTGGGCCGGAGTGCAGTGAACTCCTCCCTGTCATTCCACATATTCACTCCAACAACAATTCCACAAACGTAAAAAGAACTCTTACAAGTAGCACCTACTCGGGCATCGGGTCGATAACGACTATGGGTATCGGCGCTTTGGCCTTTGGAGCGTGGACGACAGCAGCCACTGGACGACCGCACGAGACGACCTGAAAATGACAATTTTAAAATATGTATCTGACAACTGTCGTGAATTTGGTTGATTCTAAGGCACACCAGTACCTCAACCAGGCCGTCGACGAACGCTGGCAGTTGTCCCTGAAAAGAGATAGAAAATCGGTTCTCTTGTCACGGAAAACGGGGCGCGCAAAGGCCCATCCACCTCAAATTCCTTGAACAGTCCTTTGTTCATGTCGCCTTGCCAGGCGCCCAAATCGAGGGAATTGACTTCGTATTGTGGAAAGTCCAGCTCGACTGTGCCATTCTCGCCCCGACGGCAGAAAATTCACCAGACAACGTGTCGAATAGTATGGTTTCGTTCGGATTGCCTACAGTTCAAATACAAGTCAGATTTCATACTGGTGCAACATGTGACCAGTATGCGCAAGCCAACCGATTTCGTTGAACAAAACGTGAGCCGTGGCCAGCGTCGCGTGACCGCACAGAGGGACTTCGACCGTTGGAGTGAACCAGCGCAGAGAGAAGTGGGAGGCTACATTTCAAAACTATTTCGCATTTTACACTTGTAAGCAGGATCAGCACACCAGACTATTTCCAGAATTGGAGCCAACCTGTTTTGAAGTTGCCATTCTTTGGACAAGGAAAGGCGGTCTGAAAGACGAATGCTTCGTTGTTCTGAAACTACCACCTATACATGAGCTGATTTGGGACGTTTGGAAGCAATGTTAGTAGACACGAGAGTACCTCTGAGAGGTTCATTTCCGCGGCAACCTTCTGGCAAAAGGCGTCGTTGGCGCATGCCTGAATCGAACGCGTGGCAAATTCGCCTAGCCGAACACACCATTACAAGACTGACATGTCGTAGTATCTGACTTCTTCGCTTGCCAGAAGGACAGCGGCCGGATTTCCCTTGAAAGGCTCTGAGGTGAAGGCGTCGACCACGAATATCTTCATGATGTCACAAAGTGTTCCTTTGGAAGTTAGCGTTAGAGCGTTACAGTTGGCCTCAGAATAGGCAGACTGGTTGGCAGAATGCGTTGCGCTGCCGTCTGTTACTTGTGATAAGAGCAGCGGCTTATAACGGTGGTAGGCGAGCTATTTCAGGGAAACGACGACCCAAATGACTGTAACGTTCGCGCCGCCTGCCTACCGGAATGTTTAACAAGAAGGTTTGCTCGTCGCATGCACGTGTGGCACTCGCCTCCGTGACATTGTCACAACTTCTCAACAAGGTACAGTTTCCATTTCACGAATCGATCGCGCAAGTCACAACTGCGAGGCCGCCGCTACGTCGTCGCTCATCTTCCCAGACAAGACAGTCGCCGCTTTGCCAATCAAGGTGATTCGGCCAGCGTCGTTGTGCAGCTCCAGCTTCAGTTCCCCTCCCCTTCCGGCGTAGCAGTGCTTCGCTACAATTCAAGCCACTCTTGGCAGTGCGCTGCAGTGAAAGGAATCGGAATCAGACAGCCCACCAACTAACCGTTCAGCTCGGCTTTCCCCAGAAGCTTCCCCCAGAAAGGCCCTGAGCCACAGTGCGCCGCCCCTGAAGGTACATCGGCCGGATTTTGATAGGCTTTGAGTCGTTTGTCTATTACCTTCTCAGTTCTGTCGTACATACGGTAAATCCTCCAACAAGCCCCCCCCCCCTCTCCAATAGTCGCCCCTCCTAGAGGTAGGGTGAGAACACAGGCGCTCCGTCCAATAAGCACCCACCTTTGCGTTGCCCCCCGCGAATAAGTGCCCCCCCCCCCCACCCACCGATAAGCGCCATACCTAGAGGTATGTTATTTGGAGGATTTACGGTATGTGCGTGCCGCAACCCATGCAAGCAAGACACATTACTGAGAAGCACTTGGAACACCACAATCGCTTTCTGCCACTCTGACGAACATACATGTAACTACCTACGCGAAGCAGGCACTCGACAATAGAACCATTGCCGTGACCTGTAGCCTATCATGAAGTTGTTAAAACATCAAGCAGTTCAGAAAAGTGCAAGTTGCCTACACACACACGTTAATGTAACACAAGTTTGGCGGCAGACCCTGAGAGAGTCAGTCATTTAGAAACGCTCACCGCCGACTGGATCCTCGTTCACGCCGCCCCATGGAGCGAAGTAGCGAGACATGAAGTCGTACTCGCCGTCACCTGGAATGCATTGACATGGAGGAAGCTCGAGCAATAAGAAGTCGGGACGACAAGGCTAGAAGCTATTCATGCAATTCACACCAAACTACGCCATTTACTGAACTTCCAGTTCTGTGAAGCGCACGCACCAGCTTTCATGGTGAGAACAATGCCAAGGTCGCGGTCGTCTACGGGATACACCTTCAGAAGCTGGTCGATACTCGGCTTGAGTGCAGTGAACTCCTCCCTGTCAACTCGAAAAGATGTAAACGCTTTGCCGCAATTACGCAAAAGAAACAGAGTACACCAACTCTGTCATAGGATCGAGAACAACTATCGGCGTCTTTTCTTTGTGGGCGTAGGCGACAGCTGCCACTGAGCGCCCGCAGGTGACGACCTGAATATGTACAGTATTCAAGGTGCAAGTTTTGCCACAAGCACAACTGACACAAATTATGAATGCAATACAAGTGAGCTAAAGAATGCGAGGCAATTGTACCTCAACCAGTTTGGCGATGTTATAGTCTGGCATGTCGCCCTGAAACAGATGGCGCATTGCTGGTTGATGTGCTAATATTTAGGAAAGGAGTGCCAATTTTCTTTGAAAAATCCACCTATCGACAAACGCCCACCCACCTCAAATTTCTTGAAAAGCCCCTTGTTCATTTCACCTTTCCAGGCGCCCAAATCGAGGGAATTGACTTCGTACTGTGGAAAGTCCATCTTGACTGAGCGATTCTCGCCACGAGTACAGATCAATGGTCCGCACAACGTGTCAAATTGTATGACATCGTTGGGATTGCCTGCGAATACTCGAGTGTGCCTACTCGATTTTGACATTTGACTAAGTTTTGTTGGGTAGCACTTCAAAAGCAGCTTGATCGCGTTCGAAATGTAGATATTATAGGCGCAGAAACATAAACTAACCGATTTTGTTGAACAGCACATGAGCGGTGGCCAGCGTGCCGTGACCGCAGATAGGCACTTCAACCGTTGGCGTGAACCAGCGTAGGGAGAAGATAGATGCTATTGTGTGAAAGTATGTATTTGCGCTATTTACAAGTGCACAGACATATTCAGATTTTCAGAACTGGGGGACAGACCTGTGCCGAAGTCGCCATTCTTTGGATAAGGAAAGGCCGTCTAAAAGAAAAGAGCTTCGTAGCTTCGAAACTAAAATGCACTGGCTCAACACGCATTTCGCAAGTGAAGTACAGTACACTTTTGTCCGTACGTACCTCAGAGAGCTTCATTTCCGCGGCGACCTTCTGGCAAAATGCGTCATTGGTGCATGCCTGAATGGAAAGAGTTCCCAACAACACACGCAATACAAGGCGCAGGCTGGAATTCTGACCTGCTCGTTTGCCAGAAGAACAGCGGCCGGATTTCCCTTGAAAGGCTCTGAGGTGAAGGCGTCGACCAAGAAAATCTGCATGACTGCACAGAGGGTTCTTCTCACTTACAAGTTGGAAATCAGTGTCTTGTGTTTCCCTATGCATAGACCGACTGGCCTAGAACAGCAGTGCAAAGATTCGTCGCTTTTGATAAGAGCAGCGCTCGCCATAACCGGCTTCAGACGATACTCACGTGCACGTCGGACCTTCCGGTAAGTCACCTTTCCTCCTCGTACCCAGGTACCGACCGCACTGACGACTTTGCAGGATTATTTTCCAGAGTTCACCTCTTAGAAAGGCGCAACTCAGAGAGGACGTCTAGGTGCGTGCAGGATGCAGGCAAAGTTCCCCAGGCGAACTCCCTTGAAAAGTTTTAACTAGCTGATGCACAAACTCACGCGGGTCGTTTGGTTTAACTAAATTCACAAGGGCATATATGGAGGAGGCCCTCGACATTGCGCTAGTGTTTCTGTATGTAATGTCACTGCGTATGGTTTCTACAATTGCCTGCGAGGGGTGGATCGAATTTATGCAACACCTAGTTATTTATAACCAGCCCCACTGCTGTGTAGTTAAGCAGGTGTGGGCATT
>JASAMZ010001227.1:0-55866 GCA_030248115.1 Linhomoeus sp. GSCO2_2 | reverse complement strand
ATGCATCTAGTAATTTGCATATACTAAACTATAAAATCTCAGAACTTCTTGATGGATTAACCAGACTATGGGACACACCTCCATAAAAAGAACTCAAACTCAAGCTATAAAGAAATTCTAGAAAGTCTCAAACTGACAGAAACCTTGAAACATGGTCAACCTCCATCAAATTCCAAAACAAACCTATTACCAATTTAATCCTCATCTTATGCCATTTCCATAACAAAGACCTTTACAATACAGACTACTGGAAATCATTCAACATTTCATGCTAATTGTCAATATACTAGAAATGGCTCAAATAACAACAAGAAACTGGACAAGCCATGGTGGCATTGTGGGGCATGCAGTGGCACTGGCACAGTGTAATTCTTCCGGACCCACACACAGACACACACACACACACACACAAACAAACAACACATTGTGTGACTGGCAACAACAAACAGTGATGCTGGTGGATGCACGTGACAGAAGGATGTACAGCATGGACATGAGGAAGGAACAGTGCTGATCCTCATGGTGTAGCAAATTAACTTGCACCACCACAGTTGTTGACAAAAATGGTGCAACTTGATAAAAGAAGCCTTTCTTGATTAAAAACAGCAAACTGCAGAACAGCAACAAACCCAATGCACATACGTTGTAGCACTCTGGAGCTGTGGATGATTTTTTAGTAAAACCTTGAATAAACATAACCTCCTACCAACTGAGCTGGGTGGGTGGGAGCGTCTCACCATCAGGATACTGATGTACTTCTTACTTTTCATGCCTCATATTGACACTGTACACTCCTTAATTTCATGGTACACTTGGTGGCAGTGGGACAACAGCCATCCCAATGCTGACCACCTGGCACACGGCATTTAAAAGCTATAATACAACTGAGATATTTTGGTAATAAGAACAGCGGTCAGCACGTCGGGGCCTCCTGGCAAAGGCGACCACTTGACCGCCGATCAAGGCGGTCAAGCCGGTTGGGGACCGCCGTCTCCGGGTCCTTAACGAACCTTTGAGGCGCGCGACCTCGACGACGATCTGGACCGCTGCGGGCCTCCTGGACCTCGGCCGGGCCTTGGCGCTACACCGGCAACGGGCGGCTGTGGGGCGCCCTCTGGGCCTCCTCAACGGGCACTTTGACGGGAACAAGCAGACCACGATCAAGAACGCCTGCAGGCCCTACCTCAACGGCCGAGCGTTGGCGCGCAGAAGCAACGGGCGGTTCTCAACCGCTTGTTAACCTGAACGGGCAAGGACGTCTAGTGCGGGGTTAACGGGGACGATTTCGGACCGCTGCCAGGCCTTCCTGGACGGCGGCCCTTTAACGGGACGGCGCGGACGGATTTGGACCTGCAGGCCTCCTGGAGCGGCGGCGCTTCGGCCACCGGCGCCACGAAGCGGACGGGACTTCAACACCTCGCAGGGCTACCTGGACGGCGGTGGCACTTCAAGCCGCTCAAAGCGACGGCTGGGACCTTTGTCGGCACCTTCGACGGCCGGGGGCGCTTTGGCGGTCGCCCCGACGGTATCAAAGGCGCTTCGCCCTGGACAAGGCCGGGCCTTTGGGGCCACGCCGCCGGGCTCAAGGACAACTCCGACGCCCTCTTGTGCCAGGCCTCCTGGACGACGGCCTTTGGCACGCAACTAACGACGATCTTGGAGCACCTGGCTGGGACGATGACTTCTTGGGCGCCGATCGCCGGGTCTGGGCCCTGTCCAGGCCCTCTTTGAAGACCGGGCCTTTGACCAAACAGCACAGACAGATTTGGTGGCACACTTCCAGGCCTCCTGAATGGCCCAGCCTGGGTAATCCCCAAACTGAGCAACAAACTGTTTGCTGGGCATCAGGGCCTCTGGGCAGCAGCCTCTCGGCCTCCAGGTGGAGTGAACTTGACTGCAGACATCCCTCGTTCTTTCAGCCACCTTGCAGCAGCTGGCACAACGGGACTAGATCAGCAATTTTTTTTGTGACACTCCTCTTACAGGGCCTTCTGGGATGACGGGGGCACTTTGAGGCCTCTGCCCAAATGAGTCAGGACAATTTGGAAGCTCATCAGGCACCCTGACAGGAGCATTGGCCCGCCGACTCACCGGACAACTCTGGACGCCCTCTGAGGCCTCTGGACGGCGGCGCTTTGAGGCGGGAACGACGGAGCAATTTCGGGGCGCTATCAGGCCCTATGGGGATCAGCCAGCACTTGGCGCGCAAGCACGGACGATTTGGACCTACAGCTTACGGGCATCCTGATGACAAGGCACTTCAGCACATTACACCCAGATGAGTGCAGACGATTCGGACTGGGCATCCTGGAGCAGGGCCTCGGCACGTACAAATGATGAACCAATCAAACCATCAGGCCTTCTGGGCGGGGCATTGGCCCGTTGGAGCGAGACAACAATTTTTGGACACGTTTTCAGGGCGTCCTTGAATGGGCGGGGGCACTTTTGAGGCACGTCCAAAATGAGACTCAAACAATCTGGAAGCGCGTCAGGCCTTATGCCGAGGCGGCACTTGGCATCACCAAAATTGGTGGGACAATTTTGGGGAACAATCCTGGTTGGCGCGGCAGCGCCAACGGCGGGATTTGGGAAGTTGGGGGTGGCGAGGGGAGGGGGGGTTTTGGGAGCTGGAAGGGGGTTTGGAGAGGAGGAGGAAAGTGAAGTGGTTTGTGTTGGAAAGAGGGCAGAGGTAGGGGGAGGAAGATGGATGGTTGGAGAGGGTGGGGAAAGGGGAGAAGAATGAATGAGTGGAGGGGGGATGAGGTGGGTGAGGATGATGAGGGTTGGGGGGCTTTGAGGGCGAGAAGGTGAATTTGGGAGTGGCTCTGAAGGGGGGGGGGAGCGCTAGATGCTGTGTAGGAGGTGGGTGGCGAGAAAGGGGATGAGAGAGCTGTGGTGGAGTTGAAGGTGATTGGAGGAGGAAGAAAAGGAGAAGAATTCGCATTGAGAGGGCGATCTTTTTGCGCCTGTACGCTTCTTCGATTTTACGAATTTGGAATTTATTGTATGAGTGGGGAGCTTCTTCCTTGTTGCAAACTTTGTGAAGGCACTGCATCTAGCCCAAAAATATGATGACGACTGTGAAAAGGCGCCGCGCCATAAATCGATATTATAGCTTTTTGTAACTCATAATATGTTCCCATCTCGGCCGCGCGCGCCTTTTCCCATCATCACGATGTTTGTTTCTCGGGCTGTTCTAAACGGAATTGAATGAAATTTGGCACACTAAAGGACATTGTCATAGACAGATTAAATTCCAAATTTGGTGAAAATCGGTTAAGTGTAGCGAAAGTTACAGGCGAAAAAAGGATCGTGGCGCGTTTCTTGTCCCAACGGCGGGGGGTGAATTCTTCTCCGTCTTCTTCTTCTCCTCCTTCTCCTCCTTCTTCACGTCACGCTCTAACGTCCATCAATGAGGATCTCGTCGAGTCGCCTTCTATTCTTCCCAACCGTGGTTGCGCGCTCTACAGTACAAGCCCCAGAGTGCCCCCGCTCGTTCAGGAGGTCCTGCATACGTGTCCCAGAATTGTCCTACTCATTCTGTGCGTGTCTCAAAGTGCCCCCCTCGTTCAGGAGGCCCTGCATACGTGTCCCAAAATTGTCCTACTCGTTTTGTACGTGCCTCAAAGTGCCCCCGCTCGTTCAGGAGGCCCTGCATACGTGTCCCAAAATTGTCCTACTCGTTTTGTACGTGCCTCAAAGTGCCCCCGCTCGTTCAGGAGGCCCTGCATACGTGTCCCAAAATTGTCCTACTCGTTTTGTACGTGCCTCAAAGTGCCCCGCTCGTTCAGGAGGCCCTGCATCGTGTCCCAAAATTGTCCTACTCGTTTTGTACGTGCCTCAAAGTGCCCCCCTCGTTCAGGAGGCCCTGCATACGTGTCCCAAAATTGTCCTACTCGTTTTGTACGTGCCTCAAAGTGCCCCCGCTCGTTCAGGAGGACCTGCATACGTGTCCCAAAATTGTCCTACTCGTTTTGTACGTGCCTCAAAGTGCCCCCGCTCGTTCAGGAGGCCAGCCAACGTTTCCCCAAAATGTCCTACGCGTTTTGTACCTGACGCTAAGTGCCCCCGGTCGTTCAGGAGGCCCCTCATCGTGTCCCAAAATTGTCCTACTCGTTTTGTACGTGCCTCAAAGTGCCCCCGCTCGTTCAGGAGGCCCTGCATACGTGTCCCAAAATTGTCCTACTCGTTTTGTACGTGCCTCAAAGTGCCCCCGCTCGTTCAGGAGGCCCTGCATACGTGTCCCAAAATTGTCCTACTCGTTTTGTACGTGCCTCAAAGTGCCCCCGCTCGTTCAGGAGGCCCTGCATACGTGTCCCAAAATTGTCCTACTCGTTTTGTACGTGCCTCAAAGTGCCCCCGCTCGTTCAGGAGGCCCTGCATACGTGTCCCAAAATTGTCCTACTCGTTTTGTACGTGCCTCAAAGTGCCCCCGCTCGTTCAGGAGGCCCTGCATACGTGTCCCAAATTGTCCTACTCGTTTTGTACGTGCCTCAAAGTGCCCCCGCTCGTTCAGGAGGCCCTGCATACGTGTCCCAAAATTGTCCTACTACTATTGTCCGTGACTCACAGTGCCCCCGCTCGTTCAGGAGGCCCTGCATACGTGTCCCAAAATTGTCCTACTCGTTTTGTACGTGCCTCAAAGTGCCCCCGCTCGTTCAGGAGGCCCTGCATACGTGTCCCAAAATGTCCTACTCGTTTTGTACGTGCCTCAAAGTGCCCCCGCCCCTCGTTCAGGAGGCCCTGCATACGTGTCCCAAAATTGTCCTCTCGTTTTGTACGTGCCTCAAAGTGCCCCCGCTCGTTCAGGAGGCCCTGCATACGTGTCCCCAAAATCGTCCTACTCGTTTTGTAAGTGCCTCAAAGTGCCCCCGCTCGTTCAGGAGGCCCTGCATACGTGTCCCAAAATTGTCCTACTCGTTTTGTACGTGCCTCAAAGTGCCCCCGCTCGTGCAGGAGGCCGTGCATACGTGTCCCCAAAATTGTCCTACTCGTTTTGTACGTGCCTCAAAGTGCCCCCCGCTCGTTCAGGAGGCCCTGCGTGTCCCAAAATTGTCCTACTCGTTTTGTACGTGCCTCAAAGTGCCCCGCTCGTTCAGGAGGCCCTGCACGTGTCCCAAATGATCCTACTCGTTTTGTACGTGCCCATCGAGTGCCCCCGCTCGTTCAGGAGGCCCTGCGTACGTGTCCCAAAAATGTCCTACTCGTTTTGTACGCCGGCCGCTTTTTTTGCCTCAAAGTGCCCCCCCTCGTTCAGGAGGCCCTGCATACGTGTCCCAAAATTGTCCTACTAGTTTTGTACGTGCCTCAGAGTGCCCCCGCTCGTTCAGGAGGCCCTGCATACGTGTCCCAAAATTGTCCTACTCGTTTTTGTACGTGCCTCAAAGTGCCCCAGCTCGTTCAGGAGGCCCTGCATACGTGTCACAAAAATGTCCTACTCGTTTTGTACGTGCCTCAGAGTGCCCCTCTGTTTCAGTTGAGGCCCTGCATACGTGTCCCACTTATTGTCCTCTCATTTTGTTTCCCGGACGTGCCTCAAAGTGCCCCCCTGGTCGTTCCAGAGGCCCTGCATACGTGATCAAAATTGCCCTACTCGTCCGGTGCGTTACCCAAATGGGTCAAACTGGTACAAAAGCCTGTACAGTCGTGTCTCAAGGTGGCCTACATCGGGAACGTGGGTTGATTGGCTCCGCCAATCAGAAAGTAAGAGTATTTCATGTAAAATGCCTAAAGGCAGAAAGGAGAATATGTTCCAAGTATGAAGCATGTAAAAGTAAGAGTATTAAACGATATTCCTCTGGTGTAGCCAAAAATGCGGCGCTTTGCTACACCCAGAGGAATATCGTTTAATACTCTTACTTACATGCTTCATCTTGGAACATATTCTCCTTTTCTGCCTTTAGGCATTTTACATGAAATACTCTTACTTTTTGATTGGCGGAGCGAATCAACCCACATTTCCCGATGTAGGCCGCCTGACACGACTGTAGAGGCTTTTGTACGAGTTTGACCCATTCGTAACGCACCGGACGACAAGGCCGATCTCAATCACGTATGCAGGGCCTCCTGAACAACCGGGGGCGCACGTACAAAATGAGTGTAAGGAGACGACTGTGAGGGACACGTATGCAGGGCCTCCTGAACGAGCGGGGGCGCTGTGAGGCACGTACAAAACGAGTAAACATTGTGACACGTATGGTTATTTGTCGGTCTTCGTTCCAGTTCATATTGCTCGGGTCTGTAATGGGTCCGAAAAGGTCAAATTTTGGCGATTTTTTCGCCCGCCCTCAGGCGGGCGACACCCTACGAGAGCTCGGCGTGCGTGCGTGCGTCCGTGCGTCCGTGCGTCCGTGGCGCTGGGTCTTCGCGTTGGAAAGTCGTTGAAGACGATATTCGGGCTCTACGGATAGGTCTCGATTTACTGGTAATGTGCCTCAAAATGACATTCAAAAGTTTGAATTGCGCGCGCTAACCCGAAAGTCATAACGCAAAACGGCTCTAGCTGGCTGGTGTTACGTCGTAGAGCGGCATTCAACGCATGGTGAAAGCTCTCGACGCGGCGGGCTGACCCCGATTTTTTGTTTTAATTTGGTTATTTCCAGTTCACATTTGTGACTTTTCCTGTAAATTAAGTTAATGTCGCGTCAACCAATACGATTTGTTTTCAGTCGTTCCCATCTCAGATGTAGTATGCGATGGTTTGCTATTGCTTCAGAGCTACACGATATCGCGTACTACATCTGTGTTACCGATGTGAGAGAAAGCCATTTGTCAGTGAATTGCTGGTGTTGTTATTAACCGATCAGGCGATTAACCGATGCATTGGCTTATGTATGTGCAAAAGCTTGTACAAATCGGTGCAGCTGTTGGTTCGCAAATCTTTCGGCTTTATTGCAAATCATTCGCCGCAAAAGCTTTCGGTTATATTTGTTAGAGCGCAGCGCACGTTAATCACTGCAAAACTGTTCACATTCATCGCGCCGAATGCAAAGCAGTTGGTTTCGTTTAGATTGCGGATTTCGGCGTTTCGAGCGAGTTTGAAGGTTTCGACGCCTTTCTCACGGGAACGGCGGGCACACCAGCGTTTATGGCTCCCGAAGCGCTAACTGGTGGGTAACATTATAGCCAACGCTTTCAACAGCGGTTGCCTGATTGTCTTCTACTTCCCCCCACCCCCTTACCCTGCACTACCACCACCCCCCCCCCTCACCAATAGACAACCCAGACTACATTGGAGCTCCAGGCAAGCAAGCAGTCTCGAAGTGTTGCAGAGAACTCGAACGTGTTCTACAGCGGCCGGGCGCAGGACATCTGGGCGCTGGGTGTGACCCTCTACTCCTTCGTTGTCGGCTCCGTGCCTTTCTGCGACCCCTTCATCATTGCCCTCCACAAGAAGATCAAGAACGATCCAGTCGTCTTCCCTGATAAGTGAGGCGCTTCTTTGAAACTAATAGCTAATTCATATACAGGGTGGCCCACGGTGGGTTTGCCAACTTTGTTCGTTCACTGTATGAGATTGCGCTAACCGATTGATCTGAAATTTTGGGTGTTTGTAGTTTCATGTTCAACTTAAATATTCTTCTGGCGAGAAGTTTGTAAAATGCATCACGCGCAAGTGACAGAGCCGCAAAGCCAAACCCCTGATTTTCGAGGGTGGTCAACACGTGAATCACCGTCATTTACGCAGTGTTGAACGTTGTGCGAAGCGGTAAACGGCATTTGAAGGGTAAGAAAACAAGCTTTCAGATGACAAAAGAATGGACTTTGTAACACAAACGACGCGCGAGGTACACCCAACCAAATTTGGTGGAAGTGTCCCTGCAAATCTCGTTGACCGCCTTCTGGTGCAGGTGGCGCTCGTTTCTCCTTCAACCTACAGCACGATTTGACCAACTTTGGTTAGGTGTACCTCGCGAGTCGTTTGCGTTACAAAGTCCATTCTTTTGTCATCTGAACGCCTGCTTTCTTGCCCTTCAAATGCCGTTTACCGCTTCGCACAACGTTTAACACTGCGTAAATGACGGTGATTCACGTGTTGACCACCCTCGAAGATCAGGGGTTTGGCTTTGCGGCACTGTCACTTTCGCGTGATGCATTTTACAAACCTCTCGCCTGGAGAATATTTAAGTTGAACATGAAACTACAAACATCCAAAATTTCAGTTCAATCGGTCAGCGCAATCTCATGCAGTGAATGAACAAAGTTGGCAAACCCACCGTGGGCCACCCTACATGATATATTTTAATTAGTTGAAACATGCTTCATGATTGTAGTACTCCAAGGCGTGTGGATTACCGTTCGTTGTTCAGGCCAGTCCTTTCTGATTCCCTTGTCAACTTGATTCGAGGAATGCTGGTGAAGGATCCGGCAAAGCGACTACTTCTGAATGAGATCAAGGTAAGTGGCTGCACGCTGATGGGTGGTCACCCAATGGTTGAGTGTTGGACATTAGCCGCGGTGAATGACAGCGCGCACTGCGCGGAGTAGGAGCACACTTTGTAGCAGGCGTCCCATGCTATCCCGATTCAGAGTCACGCCTGGGTAACGAGGAGTCGAGAGGAGTTGACTTTGCCCTCCGAAGAAGAGAACTGCCATCTGGTGACGGTGACAGAGGAGGAGGTGCAGAACAGCGTGCGCGTCGTCCCGCGTCTCGACACGCTCATCCTAGTCAAGGCCATGGGCCATCGGAGGCGCTTCGGCAATCCCTTCCGCCGCGCCTCTGGAGAAGCCGGCAGTCCCACCGCTGACGACGGCGGTGGGGGCGGCGACGGCGTTGCCGACGCTCTGGACAAGCAACTGAAGATGTTGGTTACGCAAGCAGCGAGCCGATTCATGCAGTATCACGTCGGTTCCCACCCATATTCAGACAAGAGGAGAAGCTGATGCTGGCGTCGTCGTCGACCGACGGAGGCGGACCTTCACGTCTGGTGTCCCTCGAGCAGGTGCAACTCGACTTGGCCGGCTCGCTTCCCAGAAGCCGAGCGGCTTCCAACCCGCCCAAGAAGAGAGTTCAAATTGAGCAACAACGCAAGGCCGAACTCGGCGCGGGTCAACAACAACAGAATGGACTGCAGCTGACGAATTCGTGATTGAAAACGGAGTATAAGGGTAGAGAGTACGCCATTTTTCGCGCCGTACATGTGTGCGCGGATTTCTCTTCTCCGACTATGCATCGCTACTCACTAGTGACTGAACAAAAAGATCGACGTCTAATGTCGACTAGATGAACAGCGCTTCTATCGCATCGTACGTAGGGTCTTGTTCCTTCCTCTGTGCTAGCCCACATCCTCAGAACATGAAGAAGACGATGGCGCAGACGTTGTAGACGGCGAAGAAGACGGCGCACAGGAACCAACGATAGATCTCGACCAGCTCCTTCCAGTCGACGTCGCTTCGTTTCGATTCTTCACCGGCCGAAGGCTCTTTTGCCTGCGCACTGTCTTCGCCGGCGTCCTTCTTTTTCGCCGGTTCTTCTGAATGAACAAACCTGTAGATGCACTCAAAGTATGGCTACTCGACGCTGAGCGATGTTATTGTTTGGAATTACCCCAGTTCTGGATTTTGGCAACGTTTCGGCTTGTGTTTGATTGTTGTTGTGTCGTTGCGTGTTTGTTTGTTATTTGTTGCTGTTGTTGTGTTTGTTGATCGTTCGGCCAATTCAGCAACATTGATTGCTGCTAGTACCGGTATGGACGTCTCCCTCATCGGTCTCAACCAGCAAGGCGGAGCTGGTTGTCGGCGCTTCGACCGGCGGAGGCACTTCCAGGTTGCCTTCGTCCGAAGAGGATCTCTTGTCCTCCTCGTCCTTGTGGGATCCCTCAGCTGGCGGTTCCCCTTCTAACTTTGTCGCGTATGGCAGTCGGATGGTGAGAAGCTCTTGCAAGGTTAGGAGCTGTGCCGGTGGCGCCGTCGTCAACGAGGAGGCGTACTTGAGCAGGAAGATTAGCAGGAGCGCAGTCGCCGTCAGCATCACGTGTAGGCCGAAGAAGATGACTGAACAACAGCGGCATGATACGCAGAGTTACTCTCGGCTACAGAAGTCGCACGGTACCGATTTTGGGCGCTCCGCCGACGCTGGGTGGCAGCTGTACGAAGAGGTCGACAAGAAAGATGCCTTGGAGGAAGAAGTTGAAGAGGAGCATCCAGATTCCCTGCTCCAGAGAGCGCATGCGGAAGGCGCCAACGGTGACGAAGGCGCTGACGAGGCAGGGCAGCACCATGCTCAGAAGGAAGAAGGGCGCCTTGCGCTCGAAGGTGTAGTCCAACGAGAGGATCCCATACGCGCTGTTGTGATGAGCCGTATTCTCCGGGGGAGTGGAGGACACCGGATGCTCCGGCTGTAATTGAGACACTTTGAGACGATTTGCGCTTGTAACGTCATAACCTGCAAAGCTTATATATTAATATAAAAAGAAATACATAAATAAATAAATAAATAAATAAAAAATAAACAAATAAATAAATAAGCAAATAAACAAAAAATAGATAAACATATAAACAAAAAAATAAATAAATAAATGAATAAATAAACAAATTAAATAAATAAATAAATAAATAAATAAATAAATAAATAAATAAATAAATACATAAATGGACAAATAAATAAACAATTAAATACTTAAATAAATAAATTAATAATTAAATAGACTAGTTAATTAAAAAATATTTAAATAAATAAGTCAACTGATCAAGCAATAAATGAATAAACAAATATAATAAATTATTTAATTAATGAATAAATGAATAGGTAAGTAAACAAAGAAACGAGATAAATAAAAACAAGACAACTAAGTAAATAATACTTACATAGGTAGACAAACAAATAAAATAAAAATAATAAATAAAGAAATAGCAAATAATACATATAAACAATAAACAGTAATAAAAAAAATAAATATTAATTAGTCAATTAATCAATAATAAGCAAATAGACAAATTAATTAATTCATCAATTAAGAAATGAATCATGGTTCGCGGCAGCGCCAAACCATAATATGTTCCATCCAGGCCGCGCGCACCTTTTCCCATCATCGCGATATTTGTTTCTCGGGCTGTACTAAACGGAATTGGTTGAAACTTGGTACACTAAAGGACTTTATCATAAATAGATTAAATTCCAAATTTGGTGAAAATCGGTTAAGTGTAGCGAAAGTTACAGGCGCAAAAAGGATCGCGGCGCGTTTCTTGTCCCAACGGCGGGGGGTGAATTCTTCTCCGTCTCCTCCTTCTTCTCCTCCTCCTTCACGTCACGCTCTAACGGCCATCAATCAGGATCTCGTCCAGTCGCCTTCCATTCTTCCCACCGATGGTTGCGCGCATATAACACCAACCCCCGAAGTGCCCCCGCTTGTTCAGGAGGCCCTGCATCGGTGTCCCAAAATCACCCTGTTAAGTTTTGTGCGTGCCTTAAAGTGGCCCCGCTCGGTCAGGAGGCCCTGCATAGGTGTCCCAAAATTGTCCTGTTAAGTTTTGAGCGTGCCTCGAAGTGCCCCCGCTCGTTCAGGAGGCGCTGCATAGGTGTCCCAAAATTGTCTTGTTAAGTTTTGTGCGTGCCTCAAAGTGCTCCCGCTCGTTCAGGAGGCCCTGCATAGGTGTCCCAAAATCGTCCTGTTAAGTTTTGTGCGTGCTTCAAAGTGTCCCCGCTCGTTCAGGAGGCCTTGCATAGGTGTCCCAAAATTGTCCAGTTGAGTTTTGTGCGTGCCTCAAAGTGCCCCGCTCGTTCAGGAGGCCCTGCATAGGTGTCCCAAAATTGTCCTGTTTGCTTTGTGCGTGCCTCAAAGTGTCCCCGCTCGTTCAGGAGGCCCTGCAGAGGTGTCCCAAAATTGTCCTGTTAAGTTTTGTGCGTGCCTCAAAGTGCTCCCGCTCGTTCAGGAGGCCCGGCATAGGTGCCCCAAAATTGTCCAGTTAAGTTTTGTGCGTGCCTCAAAGTGTCCCCGCTTGTTCATGAGGCCCTGCATAGGTGTCCCAAAATTGTCCTATTCGCTTTGTGCGTGCCTCAAAGTGTCCCCGCTCGTTCAGGAGGCCCTGCATAGGTGTCCCAAAATTGTCCTGTTAAGTTTTGAGCATGCCTCAAGGTGCCCCCGCTCGTTCAGGAGGCCCTGCATAGGTGTCCCATAATTGTCCTGTTCGCTTTGTGCGTGCCTCAAAGTGCCCCCGCTCGTTCAGGAGGCCCTGCATAGGTGTCCCAAAATTGTCCTGTTAAGTTTTGTGCGTGCCTCAAAGTGCCCCCGCTCGTTCAGGAGGCCCTGCATAGGTGTCCCAAAATTGTCCTGTTAAGTTTTGAGCATGCCTCAAAGTGTCCCCGCTTGTTCAGGAGGCCCTGCATAGGTGTCCCATAATTGTCCTGTTCGCTTTGTGCGTGCCTCAAAGTGCCCCCGCTCGTTCAGGAGGCCCTGCATAGGTGTCCCAAAATTGTCCTGTTAAGTTTTGTGCGTGCCTCAAAGTGCCCCCGCTCGTTCAGGAGGCCCTGCATAGGTGTCCCATAATTGTCCTGTTCGCTTTGTGCGTGCCTCAAAGTGCCCCCGCTCGTTCAGGAGGCCCTGCATAGGTGTCCCAAAATTGTCCTGTTAAGTTTTGTGCGTGCCTCAAAGTGCCCCCGCTCGTTCAGGAGGCCCTGCATGCGTGTTACCAAATTGCCCTGCTCGTCCCGTACGTTACCAAAATATGTCAAACTCGTACGAGAGCCTTTACAGTCGTGTCTCAAGGTGGCCTACATCGGTAACGTGGGTTGATTGGCTCCGCCAATCAAAAAGTAAGAGTATTTCATGTAAAATGCCTAAAGGCAGAAAGGGGAATATGTTCCAAGCATGAAGCATGTAAAAGTAAGAGTATTAAACGATATTCCTATGGTGTAGCAAATGCGGCGCTTTGCGCCGCCCACCAATTTGTTAAAGAAAGAATAGTACCAGTATTGATTGAAAGAAAGCATTTTCGACTAAAATCATCCACACAAACTGCGCAAAGGTCACAACGACACGCGGTAACATATTCGGCACATCCTAGCGTGTCGTTGTGACCTTTGCGCAGTTTGTGTGGGTGATTTTAGTCGAAAATGCTTTCTTTCAATCAATACGGGTACTATTCTTTCTTTAACAAATTGGTGGGCGGCGCAAAGCGCCGCATTTGCTACACCATAGGAATATCGTTTAATACTCTTACTTTTACATTAGTGGTGGCAATTTTCCAAAAATAAAACTAAGTAAGTAAGCAAGTAAGTATTGTACTTAGTTTTTCAGAAAACTAAGTAAAACTAAGTAAGTAAACCGTACTTACTTAGTTTCTAGTAAAACTAAGTAAGTACGGCAGAAATCTGAGTAAACTAAGTAAGTAAACTAAGTAAGCATCATAACACAAATCTAAGTAGAACTGGTCATGTAGATGCTACAGAAGTGTTAGCTGGAGGTTGTAGAGGGACAAATTGACTTCAAAACTAATTTTATAATGCAATTTTGCATCGATAAATTAGCACAAATAGAGAGGCCAAGAAAAAATCCTGGAGGTACTGTAAAACAGCAAACTTTCGCGGGCATAAGACTTTCGCGGATTTCGCGGTCGCCTTCCATCCGCGAAAGTTTTATGCCGCGAAATAGTACATGCTAACGTTATTACATGCTAACCATTCAGCCGAACGCGAAAGTTTTCTGCGCGAAAAATATCAGCAGCGGGCAATCCGCGAAAGTTTTATACCGCGAAAGTTTGCTGTTCTACAGTATGCAAATATCCAGAGCCAGATTTCGCTAAAAGTGCACAAAATTGGCTTACTTAGTTTCTTACTTAGTTTCTAAAAACTAAGTAAAACTAAGTAAGTACGAAAAAGTACTTAGTTAAATTTGCGAAACTAAGTAAGTACGGACCTGGAAAACTAAGTATGAGTACGAGTAAGTATACTTAGTTTTCCAAAAATAAAACTAAGTAAGTAAGGAACTAAGTACTCAGTTTCAAAATAACTAAGTAAAACTAAGTAAGTACTTACTTAGTTTCAAGCTGCCACCACTATTTTACATGCTTCATGCTTGGAACATATTCCCCTTTCTGCCTTTAGGCATTTTACATGAAATGAATGAATGAACGAATGAATGCTCCCGCTCCTGCTCAAGCAAGCCAGCATGTGACAACGCAAACCTCGGCAGTGTCCCAATAGAGAATCTTGGCGCCGACGTCGGAAAGAAGCCAGTTCCCGACGACGGTCTTCTGCTTCAGTTGGTCGATGTAGTCGCAGCCGTGGAACTCCCCCGTGTGCCTCTCGTCGTACGGCAAGTAGTGGTTGAACTGGCCCATTGGTCTCACCTTGTCCATCGACTCTTCGAATTGCAGCCATAGGGAACACACCTACAGAGAAGAACGAAGGAGCTACAATGTGATCTCGGTCGATTTTGACCAGACGTCCACCTGTACGTCCTTGGGGAAGGCGGAGTAGTCGAAGTAGCAGCTGAACTTGACCGGCACCTGTCGAGTGTTCGCCTTGACGTGGACGTTGTCGCTGTGGACGCCGCCGCCCGTGAAGACGAACTGGGAGCGTCCCAGGCGCCAGCTGTTCCACTCCCACTTCTCGGCGCTGCGAGACGCAATCGAGTAGACGGCGAATGACGAAACTCTTGAAATAAACTGATAGGCGCCGCCTCTCACTCGTTGACGACCAGTAGTTGCGGCTTCCATACTTGCCAGTACCGCACTGTGTCAAAAGCTCGCTTGTCCGTCCCTCTCGGCCAACGCATCGTTTCCGCCTGCCAACGCTAAATAGGCCACGCTAATATTCTCGTGCTTTCAGTCGTCAACGCCACCAAAACGAACGGCACCATTTCGAGGTCGATCGTCGCACTGACGGTCTGTGTCATCTCGTCCTGGAAGTAAGACCCTTTGCCAAACGTTAATGTGCATATGTAGGAACTGCTCGAGTGAAGAATGAGGCTTTTGTACGCCTACGATTTCAAAGTGGTAAGTCTCGACGCTGGCCGATATTTTCAGGGGCTTGCTCTTGTCTCTGACTGGAATTTCGTCTGTTTTGACGTCTGCGAAAAACTTCTTCTCGAACTCCCTCATTCGAGTGTGATACGTCTTCGTATCATCGTCTGAAGAATTGGGCAGCAGACGCAACGCTTATGGATAAGCACCACCCAAGTTACCGTATCTGGTATACATGTACGTACGTACCATCGTCCTGGGCCGACACTGGAAGAAGTAGAAACACTGATGTGAATACAACAGTGACAACAGCCGTTCTTATGTCGGCCATTATTTCGATGCGGAGTGCAACACTACACAAAAGCCGCTTTTGGTGCCACAGTACACTGCAACAGATCACAATTGCCTAGCCGCGCCGCCCAATAAACAGAAATCGACACCACATACTTGGTGCGTATCATAGTGCCAAGAAGTGCCGTTCCGGGAGGCATCAACACAAGTCTGTTGATTTCCGAAAAAATATTGGTCATGGATTCTTTCGCCCACAGAGCACACATAGCATATTACAGGGCCATCGTTTTGAATAAGTAATGTTCGCTGTGACTACACTGAATGTCAAGCAGTTAAAGTTTCCTCATTTCGAAATGGTTGTCTGTAGACGAGAAGCGATCTGTGCAACTGCAAAACCTTCGTGGAAGGCCTCGTCACCGCTGATGAATAATTGCATGCCATTTCGCTCGAAGTGCTTATTACCGTTTAGCCGGTCGACTGGTTTGTTGCGAAATCCCCCGGAAATGTAATTGTGCTGGTTTCCACTCCAGAGGTGCTAAGGCGCGCGCAGGCTCCAGAGAGACTAGCAGCGGCCCGCCCAGTGCACGAAAGGCGAAAATTGGTGTTCATAAGTAGAGGCTGCCTCGAATTAAACTACGATACCGGCTCTATTTCAAAATTTGAATTTAAACTTTTGAATTGGCTTCGCTAAGTTCAAACTTGATATAGGTTACCCGATTTTCAATTTGAATTCAAATTCTCTCACGTGTCTCCACTGTATGTATTGATTAGAGAATGTCTCATCTTGTATCTGTAGAATAACGCACTCGGCCACAGACTTCACTAATCCTCCACGTATCTCAACAGAGTTGGCATAAACTGCGTGGAAATATAGAGTTGGGCTCATGTTCGGCTTCTAGAGCCAACAAACGGCTTCCATTCCGTAGAACTTAGCGAAATTGAAGAAGTGGTGTGGTGGAAGTTGGGGTTTTCTGATTGCGATGGCGGTCAATGGCTTATACATTGTCCAGGGCGAGTCGAACGCCGTGGTTGCACTTCTGCGGCGCGCTCACCGAGGATGGCAACCGCAACACCAGGTCTCGTCTCGATTGAAGAATTCCTCCACGCATGTTAGCGGTTAGAAGAAGTTGCAAACTTACTCTTCAGTACCAGCAACAGCAGCCGTCGTCCTTGGACGAGCAGGATCCCTTCCTGAGGAACTTCTCCGACTTGCGCGAAGTTCTCAACTCGGTGGCCGACCTGTCTGACATGGCGCCCAACACTTTCCTGGGGCCCTTCCTCGACGTCATCAAGTCGGATCAGACCAACGGCCCGGTCACCGGCCAGGCATTGAAGTCCGTCGGCAAATTTCTCAGCTACGGACTCGTCGACCCCTCGAGGTAGTCGTCCGTTACCGTAATGTAGGATCGGTGCGTCACGTGGTAGGGTAGCTATGACCAACGACGTTCGTTCAGTATAACGGCCGTGAGCGCCGTCGAGAACATAGCCGAGGCCGTCACCAGAGCGAGATTCATCGGCGGAGGCGACAGCGGCAGCGACGAGACGGTCATGCTGCGCATTCTGCAGGTTCGGGTTCTGCGCACAGCGCTAGCTGGCGCTGGGAATAATCAATCACGTCAACGTTCTTAGGTTTTGCGCACACTTATGCTGACGCCGGTCGGCTCGCTGTTGAGTAACGAGGCCGTCTGCGAGATCATGCAGAGCTGCTTCCGAATCTGCTTCGAGGTGCGCCTGAGCGAGCTTCTGCGCAAGGCGGCCGAGGCGACCCTGACCGACCTTGTGCAGCTGCTGTTCACGCGCCTGCCCACCTTCAAGGTGATTTGGTATCGTTCGATCGATCTGATTGACGCTGGAAGAAGCTTTCTGAGGTTATCCAGCAGTTGCGTTTCAGGAGGACCTGCGCCATCCCTACATTCGCAAGTTGAAAACGCGCACGTCCGAGGGACACGGAGGGATCGGCAGCCACCATCGGCGGAAGCGACACGGCGGCGGCGCCTCCAAGAAGAAGTCGACTCCGTCGCCGCCGCCGAAGACGGAGCAACAGTCGGGACTGAAGACGGAGTCGTCCGTGGAGCAGGACGACGCCGCTTCAAAACAAGAGTCGGAGCCTCCAAAAGTAGACGTAGCGGCAGAGAAGGCGAACGAAGAAGAGCCGCAGCTGGAAGAGGACGGTTCGTCGCCGTCGGCGCCCAACTCGTCGCGCCAGTCGTCGGGAGGGCAGCAGGCGGACAAGGGGTCGAGTTCCACGGGCGAAGACGTCGCTTCCACCGATCAATCGAAGTTGGGAGCCGATGCTGACGAGCAGCGCTTCCGCCAGTCGTCGGCGGAGCAGCAGCAGACGCCCTCCAAGGGCCACGTGGTTGACGTGCACGGCAATCTGGGCTTCCTCTCCGACGACGACGTCGGAATGACCCCGTCGCCGTCCCAGGCGAATCTGCCCGCCGCTTCGATTGAGGCAGAGAATAGAGCAGAGGGCGTTGCGCCTTCCGCTGATGGCGCAGCAGTGGGAGAGAAGGCAGAACTCGAGCGTCCCATTGAGGAAATAACGGCGAATTCGGTGTCCTCGCCTGTGGCCGAATGCGCTCCGAGGAAATCCACTGCTGAAGAAGAGGAGACCGCTCCCACCACCCATCTTCCCTACGGCATTCCCTGCGTGCGGGAGTTGCTGAGGTGCGTCTACAGTTAGACGTATCGTTTCATAAGCATGGCTTGGGTGGGGGGCTTCAGAAGCCCTCCAGCCGCCCCAAAATGACAGAGTCTGTTTGTTAGGCCCTTCCGCCTGACGAGCGAACGTGGAATAATTACGAAATCCTAAAATCGGCCCAAATTGGTTCAGATGTTGACAACGGCGCTATTTTTAACGAATTTGAGTCTGGTGCATTTTGTATTAAAATCGAACGCAAATGGAGAACGCAATTCTTGTTCATGTTAACCTGTCCCTAGCGCCCCAAATGTCGACCTACCGCCCCCCCCCCCCCCCCCCCCCCACACCCCCTCCCTCCCCTTTTCCTCTCGCCTAACGACCAAACGCACCAATATTTTAGGTCAATTTTGCTCACTTCGTTTGCAGATTCCTCATCTCTTTGACCAACCCTCACGACCGGCAGAACAGCGACCAGAACATTCTGATGGGCATGAACCTGATCACGGTCGCTTTGGAGGCGGGCGCCGACCACGTCGGCAGCTACAGTCTGCTGCTGCCGCTGGTCAAGAACGAATTGTGTCGAAGTATCGTCGCCCTCGTCGACGGCACCACCGAGCACAAGTTGACCGTGCTGGCGGCCACCTACCGCGTCGCCTTCCTTCTCTTCGAGGCGCTGCGCGGCCACCTGAAGTTCCAGCTGGAGACCTACCTGCAGCGCCTGGTGCGCGTCGTCTCCTCGGAGCAGGTGCGCGCGCACTTGATGAAAGGATAGACCGTGTAGCACGTAAGAGTGCGCCGTGGGCAAAGTGGGAGCTTGACGACACTATCGGCTGCAGTGCTTGTACAAACGCAGTAACTACTCGGCTGTCAGCTAACGGATGTCGTCTGAAGTCCATAGTATGGAAGTAAGAATGGAGAACTCTCTAGTAGAGTTCGTGATTTGCGTTTTGTCGGGATCGGGATCGGGACTGGGCTCTAGTGATCGGGATCGGGATTGGCGTTTCTCGAAGTGCGGGATCGGGATCGGGATTTTGATTTTTGAATTTGCGGGATCGGGATCAGAATCGGGATTTTTGATTTTCGAAAAATCGGGACTGGAATCGAGGCAAGCATGGCTGTGTTTATGTACAAGCTCACATTATTGCTTACACATGGAAAGAACGTCTAAAACGAGCGTTTCGCACGACTAATTGCCCTTAGAATAGCCAAAACAATCATATTTTGAACAAAATTAGCCAATTTCGGGTCTATTTTGGAGACGCGGGATCCCGTTTTCTGAATTTCCCAATCGGGATCGGGATCGGGATTGGCGTTTCTCAAAGTGCGGGATCGGGATTGGAATTGCGATTTTTGAATTTGCGGGATCGGGATCGGGATCGGGACTGGGAAAATGGGTCGGGATCCCGCACGAACTCTACTCTCTAGTACGTAAGCTATTGCGGTACTGCATGTCACGTTCTATTACCTAACTGTCTTTAGTAGGCGAAGAGACGAGCGTTGGCAAAATTGTAGTAGTAACAGCCGACAATACTTCAACACTGCGTAGTGCCAGGCAGTCATGAATGACCGTACTGACACTCATCGGCGCTTCAATTACCTGAAATCTCTTTGTATGATGTTGGACATTCAGCTGCGAATCACCTACGAGCAGAAGGAGATGGCGCTGGAGAACCTGGTGCAGCTGTGGCGCATTCCGGGCTTCGTGACAGAGCTCTACCTGAACTACGACTGCGATCTCTATTGCAGGTTAGTGCCGTGGTGGCAGTTGGGTGTGTTCGCGTCTCATTCTCGTTCCCCTTTCAGCAACCTCTTCGAAGACATCACCAAGCTTCTGTCGAAGAACGCCTTCCCCGTCACCGGCCTCTTCTCGACGCACATTCTGTCGCTGGACGCACTCCTGACAGTAGTGGAGACCATCGACGTCAACTGCCTCTATCGGAGCGCAGGCATGACGCCCCACGACAAGGATGGGGACGCCAGGGCGCAGCTCGAGCTGCCCGCCGTCAGCGGCTACGCCATGGGACGCGCTCTGACGGACACGCCGAGTAAGGCGGCCGCCGCGGCGGCGGAGACGCAGCAGCAGAAGTCGAAGGCCGTGCGTATGAATCGAATGCCGGTGTCGGCGGAGAAGATCCCCTCTCACGAGCAGCTGATCAACCGCAAGAAGCAGAAGCAGATCCTGACGGAAGGCACGGATCGCTTCAACCAGAATCCGGGCAAAGGTGAAGCTTTGGAATCATTGGAAGACGTCGTACAGTAGTTTTTGAAGTGGTACATCAGTTGGTTGTTTATCCAAACGTCTCTTATCCAGGCGTGGCCTACCTACAAGAACATGGGCTGTTGCGAAGTCCCTTGGTGGCTGAGGAGCTGGTGGGATGGGTGAGGGAGAACCCGAGGCTGGACAAGAAGAAGATCGCCGACTACATCTGCAGGCGCGCGCTTCGCTGTTTCACGGGCGCCTTCTCTTCATCGATGTCGCCCTGTCTCTCTCGTTGCAGTCGGAAGAACGCGGCCGTGCTGGAGACCTTCGTCAAGTCCTTCAACTTCGACGGCGTGCGCATCGACGACGCTCTAAGGATGTTCCTCGAGACCTTCCGACTGCCCGGGGAGGCGGCCGAGATCTCCATGGTCATGACGCACTTCTCAGGTGCTGCTTCGCTGCGCTTTGAGAGAATGCCGTCGGACTCCATTGCTAACGGCAATGTGTGAGTCGGTTGCAGAGCACTGGCACACGTCGAACGGCGAGCCCTTCTACAACAACGACGCCGCCTTCACCCTGGGTTACGGTATTATCATGCTGAACACCGACCAGCACAATCCACAGGTCTGTTGGTCGATTGGCCCAGGTGGAAAGTGCTTTCGCTTCAGATGACCCTTATTGCAGGTGCGCCGCAACCAGCCTCCAATGACGCTGGAGTGCTTTCGGCGCAACCTTTCGGGAACGAACGGTCCCGGCGGCGACTTCGACGCCGACATGCTCGAGGACGTCTACTACGCCATACGGTACTGCGCTTCTTCTCTGGTGGCGCTGCGCTCGAGTAGTAGGTACCTAGTCGTTTCTCTCCTCTGCAGGACGGACGAGATCGTGATGCCGGCCGAGCAGACGGGTCTGGTGCGCGAGAACTACCTGTGGAAGGTGCTGCTGCGCAGGGGCGAGAGCGCGATGGCCAGCGCCGCCTTCGTGCACGCGCCCAGCGGCCGCTTCGACCACGACCTCTTCTCCATCGTCTGGGGACCCACCATCGCCGCCCTCTCCTTCGTCTTCGACAAGTCCGCACAGGAGAACATTCTACAGGTACCCAGTGAGTAGCGCAAAGCTTTGCTTGCTTCTTCATAGTGAATAGTGAACTTTTGTGGCTCTGTAGTTAGTAGCGATTTTGAGAAATTTTCACCTTTAGAGGCTGAAAATAGCAAGCTGAAACCTGGTGTGCTAATTTTGCGCAGATTATCACAACGGTCAAGTCTTTGTTCCCATCACCCTAACGATACTTTTGCCGTGCGTACTTCTCAATCTTGGATACCGTTTGGTACAACGACTCTTCATCACCCGTCACTCTTTCACGGAAGCGCATGGATGTGTGTCTTCAGAAGTCGCTGACGGGCTTCCGCAAGTGCGCCTCCATCGCCGCCCACTGCGGCATCAGCGACGTCTTCGACAATCTCATCATCTCACTCTGCAAGTTCTCCTCCCTCATGTCCGCCGTGCCCACAGACGGCGGCGGGGGAAGACCCACTTTGGCCACAGCCGGTAGAACAGCGAGAGACGCTCATTGTAGTAAGAGTAACGAAGTGTAGTAGTCGTCGTTTCAGGAGGAAGCATGCTTGAGTCAGGCCCGTTGATCGGCGGCGGCGAGGGCGGCGGCGGCCGACCCGTCTCGCCCCAATTCGACTCCGAGGCAGCGAACCAGTCGATTCAGGCGACGGCGGTGGGCTTCGGCGAGCAGCACAAGGCGCAGATGGCCTGCCGCGCCGTCTTCGAGCTCGTACACGAGCACGGCGACATTCTGAAGGAGGTACGTCCAATGGCGCCAAACTCTATGGGAGCGCCAATGGCTCAGTGGTCGCATCAATGGGTCCCACCACTAAGTCGCGTGATGCTTTGTATCTTGCCTTATTTGACACACTACATGGTCGCGTTTCCACAACACACGTCTTTTCCAGGGCTGGAAGAACGTGTTGGAGTGTCTGCTGACGCTGTTCCAAGCCAAGCTGCTTCCCAAGACGCTGACGGAGGCGGAGGACTTTGTCGACCCCAAAGGATGGGTCTCCCTCTACAAGAAGCCGGCGCCCAAACTGGCCAATCAGAAGGCCGAGAGCAGCATCTTCAGCTCCCTCGTCTTCTACCTGGGAGGAAGCGGCGCCGAGTCGCGCGATCCCAAGGTTCCCACCCCCGAGGAGGAAAATCTGCTGAAGGTGCGCTGTCCGACATATCTTCTCTTTTTCTTGGATACTCCGAATCTTCAGCGGTATACGGTATCTCTTGTTGCAGGCGGCTGCCTCGGTGGTGGCCGAGTGCCACCCGGAGCAGATCGTGATGGACTCGAAGTACCTGACGAACGGGGCGCTCGAGGAGCTTCTCAAGGCCGTCGTCGTGTCCTCCCTGGCCGTCGTCTCCTCCGATCCTTCTCCCGTTGGTTCCTTCCTTCCCAGCGCTTGGAGACGCCACGCACCTTAGCGCAACTTTTCCCACTTCTACTTCCACAGGTTCTGAGCGACTTCTCGGAGAACTCGCTGGTCTTCTACTTGGAGTTCATGATCGCCGTCGCCCTGGAAAACAAGGACCGCCTGCCCATGTTTTGGGCCACCGTCAAGTGAGTAATTTTTTAGTTGTGACAACCCAGCCGTGTCAACGTCGTGACGTCGTCATTGTCTACTCTTTCAGCCTTCACTTCCGTCGGCTGCTCTCGGACTACGGCAAGAACGAGTTCCTGATGGAGAGGGTGGTTGTGGGCCTGCTGCGACTCACCAATCGCAATCTATTCCGCGTCAAGGAGGACATCTCGGAGGAAGTTCTCCAGTCGCTCTCTATGCTGCAGGTTGCGCTGCGCTTTGGTACTCAACGCACGACTTTATAAGCAGCCGAGCGAAACGTTAGTTTTAGTCGCTGTCGCCTTCGGCGATGTTCAAGATGTCGCGCCAGGTGGCGTACGGCCTTCACGAGTTGCTGCGCAACAACGCCGCCAACGTGCACAGGGAGCAGCACTGGCGCATACTCTTCGCCCTCCTGGAGGCCGCCGGCGCCGCCGCATACCCCTGTGGAGGAGACGGACCGGTAGGTGTCTCGTGTATACCGTAGTTTCCTACAAAAAGCGCCCCCTCCCTTCAAACAAATGCACGCTACGGGTAAGCACACACTGTTTGTTGTACATGCTCTGTTACGATTCTTAACTCAAGATGGGGCTATCTGTATCAGCACAAAGGAGAATTGTAGGTATTTTTATTACCGTAACTGCAAAGCTGTTCACGGCCGCGGCCAAATCCGTTTGTGCCCTCACCCCTCGAATAAGCACCACCACCACCAGAATAAGCACCCTGTTGAAACACTAACCGCTCAGGGCGCTTAGTGGACGATTTATCGTACATGATTCGCTTGACGATGAAGTAGCTAACATGTAGTATTGCTCCATTCTCGCCAGACCGTGCGTTACTACTCGTCCGGAGTGGAGGCGGACTATTCTCCCTCGCGCAAGGCCGAGGAGCGAGGCTACACCTCCGACTCGGAGCTGGCGACGGCTGCGGCGGCGCAGAACCGAAATGTGGCAAAGCTGGCGGCTACCGGTGCCGCCGGAGGAGGCATGGATCGGTCGAGCTCCAGCCAGTCGATCAGTCGCGCCGGCAGCGGCGAGTGGGTCTGCGTCGACCATCCCTCTTCGCCTTCGGGTACGGTACCAGTTGGTACACTGTGTGTGGTTTCCACGCACTTAGAGATGACAATGCGACATCGTGCAGACTCGGAGCAAGCGGTGGAGCGCGCGCTGCTGCCGAAGGCGCCGCCGCCGGCGCATGTTGCAGCAGAGCCGTCCGTTGGCGGCGTCCGGCGGCGTCGCTTCCCCTTCGACAAGGGCAGCATCATGGTCCACTCGAACCTGGGCCGACACGACCCCAACGCCTACTTGAAGTGCTGCGAGACTCTGGCCTTCCTCATACGCGACGCGGCCCACATCACGCCCGAGAATTTCGCCTCCTGCGTCCAGTGCCTGCGCGCCTTCGTCGAGGCGGGACTGGACGGCGGGCGGTAGGTGCTACACTGCCATGCTGCTTGATGAGCTTGCAATAAAGCTAGCTTCCACTTCCAGCTACGTGGCGTTTCCCAACGTGGACGGCAGTCTGCAGCAGGAGCCGCTCGTGGGCGGCCCTGTCGCTGGTGGCGGCGGCGGCGGTCGAACTGCCAAGCGACAGAAGAAGCTGACCATAGGCGGTCGGCGCAGCAGGAAGCAACAGCAGCAGCAGGCGGTGGTGGAGACGAGCTCGCTGGCCACCAGGAACCTCTCGGGCGCCAGCGGCACCAGCGGAGACGAGCCGCCTGCCACTGGGGAGGACGATGAGGGCCAGACCACTGAAGCGACCCTCAGTGACAGCTACCACCAGGTGAATTATTATAGAGTTGGGGTGGCTAGGCGTTACTGAATATTGAAGAGGGGACTACGTATGGTTCGTGGTCTGCTCAGGCCTCGCACCAGCTGATCGACTTGTGCCACACTCTGCACGTCAAGGCGGCCTACATCTTCAAGAGTTGGGCGGAATCTGGTAATATCAGCGAACGATGCCTGATGAAAGAAACTGGTCGTTTGAGACAGCAGGATTCGTTGTGTCACAGGCGCTCACGTGGACACTAGCGGCGGCGCCCTCTGGGACAACTGCTGGCGGCCGCTGCTCCAGTGCCTGGCGCGCCTCTGCTGCGACTGCCGAAGGCAGATCAGGACGCAGGCGCTCAACTATCTCGTGGTACTATACTCAGCGTCGAACTACTATCTTGACTGACGCGCTTCGTTCCACACCACGGGCGCCCTTCAGAGAGCCTTCCTGATCCACGACCTGCAATCACTGGAGTCCGTCCACTGGGAAGACTGTTTCGGAGAAGTACTGTTCCCACTGCTGGCCAAACTGCTGGAAAATGTCTCGCCAATGGACCCCCTGGGAATGGAGGAGACGCGCGTCCGAGCCATGCAGCTCATCTCCAAAGTGCTTCTCAACCATCTGGGGTTGGTGCTTCCAAGACAGAGCAATGGATGCGTCTTGCGCTCTGCCACAAAAGCAGTATTCGGCGAGCGTCACTGCGACGATATTCGCGACAGCTACTGTAGTGTCGTGTTCTATTGGCAGGCCGCTGAGCTCTCTGGAGTCGTTCACCGCCTTGTGGCTCCGCCTGCTGGACTTCATGGAGCGCTACCTGCACACGGACCGCAGCGACCTCCTCTCGGAGGCCATACCCGAGTCTCTGAAGAATATGATACTCGTGCTCGACAACACCGACATGTTCCGCTCCGTTCCCGAACTGCACCGCCTGACCAAAGGTTGGAAGCGCCAGTGGAAGCGGCCTGCGTTGTTACTGAGCGCTCTGAGCGCTGCCATCGTTGCAGAGCGGCTGTCGTCGTTCCTTCCCAATCTGGTGGACGAGGTGCTGCCCAACCTGGGGTCGGTCGACGCCGCCGAGCAGCAGCAACAGAAGTTGGAAGTTGCAGCGCCACCGTTGGCCGCCGTATCACCGCCGACCGTAAAGAGCGAAGCAGCTTTGAAGGAAGAGCCAGGGCCCAGCGAGGTGCGCACGGCGTTGCGTTTGGCTTCTTCAATTTGGCGCGAATGTTTCAAGAGGAAGCAACTGCCAAGATGCGCAATCAGCATCATCAAAGGTTTATTGCGCATCAACGGCACACCGTAAACTGCTCTGTCCTCTGCAAGCAGAGGGGTGTGGGTAACAGAAACTATACGACGAGTGAGGTCGTTTCAGGCCGCGGGCGACGGCGCCGAGCAGACGGACGCTCCCGCGCTGGAAGCGATCGTAGTCCACAGCGCGTCGGCGCCGCAGGCAGCAGCAGCGTCCCCCCAGCCGCCACCGCTGCAGGTGCAGCCTCCCAAGAATCTGCAACCAGTAAGCGCTGTTGCCAAGATTACTATTGGTTTGGCCATCGGAAGTCGACTCTGCGTCCACCGCTCCCCTTCAGATCTTCTTCCACCCTCCCGTGGACGCCAGCCCTCTCTACGGGCCCAATCAGTGAAGACGGCATACATAGAGTGATGTGATGTGGTGTACCCAGTTTGAATTTCCCATCTGTGATACAGATACCTACTTTGTAACCTGCTGTGCTTTCGGACTTTCTGTGGTGGCAGTCTCTCGGTTTGGAGGCGAACAAAGCGTTGGTGTGTGCGAAGTGGATTTTCGGCTTTCTTACTTGCCTGCCAGTGCGGCCGCTTGCCGCCTTGCCTACTGTAACTATGAGAAGATCACATGTGGGATTGAAGATGTTGCCAAGCAAGATGGAAGAAGGCGCCAGACCCGGCACAGCCGATAGCGAGCAGTCGTCGTCGTCGTCTGGTGAGCAACAGCGGTACATAGTTGCGTGATACGTGACTTGATTCCTTGTATTGCGATCGCTGACTACCACTTGTACAGTAGACGAGTACAATGCCACTGGTAGGTAGCTTCCACGCTGGGCGCAACGCAGGTCTGGCGGGTCCGCCGGTGCGCGTGGAGCGCCACCAGCTCAATGACATCGTGGTAGTCGGCGACGCAGCCTCGGATCCCCTTCACGGCTTCCACCAACCCTCTGGGGACAAGTTCATTCACGACCAGATGGGCCGAGCCTTCCCCTCCGTCGAGCACTACTGCCACTACCAGACCATGCTCAGACTCAACCTGGGACACAAGGTGCAGTGATACCGTAATCCAATGGGTGTCCTGGAGGCTTCCTAGAGGGGTTGCTCGCTTATTCGAAGGGGGGGGGGGGGGAACTTAATAGAGGAAATACCCCTGTCGCAGTTCCGTTGAGAGTACCAAAGCTGCCACTCTTAACTAATCTCTTGGGCTATTGCTGTCGCGTCTTCCGCGACGCGTGATACGTACCAGAGAGTAAGATCGTATATGGCAGCACTATACGGTGAATTAGAGACGCACGAACCATCACCCCTATGGTCTAGTGGATAGGGCGCTGGACTTCCGTGCACGTGGAGGAAGGAGACGGGTGTTCGAATCCCCCTAGGGGTCAACATCTTTTGGCCGCGCTTGTTAGGTAGACGGGTAGGATCACGCCGCAGCGCTGATCGCTTCTTCTAGCTCTCCCTCTCGTCTGCAGATTAGGAGCGTTGCGGCGACAATTGCAGGCGGCGCAGATCCTCGATTTGGAGGCGGCCAACACCTTCGATCGCACCAACAAGATTGTGCGCGAGCACATGCCCTCCAACTTCGGGCAGGTGGACCTGCTGGTGGGGTATCTGGTCGCCTGCAGAGAGCACTTCACTCGAGAGGGCATGGAACTCTTCATGGCCGGCAACGCGCACTTTAGACGCGAGCTGCTAGCCACTGAGGAGAAGCTGATCGTCGTCTGCCAAGGTTTGTCTGCCCTGACGCACCGTGGAAATTGTCTCGCGATGCATTGCATTGCGCCGCAAGCGCGCGTGTACCTCAACTCGGCTCACCGTAAATCTTCGAATAAGCGTCCTGGGCACTTGCTTGTTACGTGTTAATTGAACTTTTCGAAGGTTCAAAATTTACTAGGAACTTTTGTTATCGCAACTTTTGGTGTCGGTAGTTGTTATGGTTATGATCCGAGTACTTACGATTAGTCGTCCGTCTGTTGGTATAGACACGCCTACTCAAGTTGTAGTGTTCGTACTACTGGTACTTGCCCAAAGTGGGCGCTTTGACAGAGCGGCGCGCTGATGTTCTCAACATGCCTCTTGAAGGGGGCACTATATTTGGGGATCTTTACGATAACTCCATTCTACGGCAGGCAACGACCGCGACATGGGCATCGGCGCCGAGGCGGAGACCTTTGTCAACTGGGTGCGAATGAACGACGTGACCGCCGACGTCCTCTACGACTGGCTGATGCGCCCTGAGCGCCGGCCCCCGCAGCTGCCCATCGGCGGCAATCGGCTGGGTCTCGTGCTGATGGATCTGCGCGAGAAGCTGCGTCGCGGGCAGCAGCCGGCCAAGCTGGCGCGCGCCAAGCACCGCCGCGGCCAGTTGACGCTCTCCGACCAGCTGCTCGCTTTGAAGGGGCCCTTTCTGCCCCTGAGCAACTACTACGCGGCGCCCTTCGACCTGGGCGAGCGCCGCTTTCGCTCCGTCGAACACTTCGCCTTCGAGAAACTCTGCGCCAAACTGGGCCTGCCGGAGAAGCTAAGACAGAAGCTTAAGACGACCGCAGACCCCGCCAAGCTGTCGGTGGTATTCGAACGTCTGAGGAGTCGACCGGAGTACAGACGGCACTTCGCGAGCGTCAGCGAGAAGCGCTGGACGGCGCTCGAGAAGAAGATGGCCATGTGGAGGCAGCGAGGCCTGCGGGCAAAGGTTTAAACATTGTTATGATGGACCGTAGAGTCAGGTAGTGATACGGTAATCCTTCAACAAGCGCCTTGGCGGTAATTCCAGAGGGGGTGAACTTTGGAGGAAATGCTATATTAACCGTATTGCTATGCGGTGTTAACCCTGTTGGCATACGGTATTAACCGTATTGTTTTTGACGTTATGTAAAGGGGGGGGGGGGGGGGTAGGGAAGGCGCCATCAATGCGCGCTACGAATAGGCACGTAGTACTGTACACTAACTTTCGGTTCGTGGAAGAAGGCATTCGCGCAGATCGGCAAGAGCGACTTTCTGCGCAAGCTGCTGCTGGCCACGGGCGACGCCGTCTTGGTGGAAACCAATGCCTACGAGCTGGACAGCAAGTGGACGGCGGGGACGGACGAAGCGGAGCTGCAGCATCTGCTCACAAAAAAGTACATCACGCCCGTCACTCTGCTCGAGTGGATGGAGGGCGACGTCACGCCTCCCAAGTATGGAGTTTAGGATTCGACGGTTCGATCGACTTTCAACTTGCAATCACTTAGAATTCAGGTCCTGTTCCCACTTGGGCGCCAATATGACGGGCTCCGCCTTGATGTCCCTCCGGGAGCTGCTGAGGCGGCGGTGGGCCGGCGTCGTCGCCCTGCCCCCTCTGCCGCTCCATCCTCCCGAGTTGTGCCTGAGCGGCGCGGCGATCGCGAATCTCTCGTCGAGCGTCGTCTGCCTGACGGCCCACTCCCTCTTCCATCCCTTCCACGCGGCGCCGATAGCATCGGCCGTCGACGGCCGCCAGTATGCGACGGCGCAGCACTGCGCAGTGGCCGCCGGCGCGCGCGCCTTCGACTTCGCCGAGTCGGACGTCGACTACCTCTCTTCCGGACTCCTGGAGACGCACAGCGACATGGGAGCAGGACACGCGGTCCTGGTGGAGTTCCAACAACTGCTCGCGAGTCGATTCGCGCCGCCGGAGCGACTCTACGACTGGCTCTGCCGAGAGGAGTTCGAGGCGGTGCGCAGCGCCCTGAGAATGCGCCTGGAGCAGTATCCGACCGTTCTGAGAGCGCTGCTGGAAACGGGAGACGCCCTGCTGGTGCGTGGGCAGCGCATCGCAATGTGCGTTCCTCATGCGCCGCTCGTTGCAGGTCTACTGCCAGCGCTTCGCCAGCTGCTCCAGCGAGTGGTCTGTGGGCATGCGGGAGCAGGACCTGCGCGACTGGATGCGCGTCACCTCGGTCGACTCCAAGCAGCTCTACCGACTCACAAGCCTGCCGCTGAGGGAGAGGCCGTCCTTTCTGGGCGCCAACCGACTCGGCGTCATTCTCATGCAGCTGAGGAGGGAGTTCACTCTCAAGGGCGTCTTCCCCAACGCCCTGCCCATGCCCTCCCTGGCGGTGGAAGCGATTTTGGGCTCCGGTAGGGAGGTTACAATTTCTGAATATGTCCAGTGCTAGTGGTGGCGCTTCGATAATCGACCAAGCTCGCCTTTGTACTAACGCGCATTGAGCGCAAGTTTTCATCTTCCAGATTCCCCGGTCGAGAATCTCCACTCGGACGAGCCCTACGACGCCGCCGATCCGCTCAACTACCTCGCCGTCTGGCCAAGTAAGCGCGTGCACCACGAGGGACCTTTCCGATGGGCGTTCCAACCGTTTCCAGATCCACTGCTTCTGCTGGCCAAGCGAACGAGCGACGAGCGCCTGTGGGGCCTGGCCAGGGAGAAGAAGCCCGTTCCCGACAACCTGGAGGAGTTGGTCGCCGCGGCGGCCGCCGCCACCGCCGAGCTCGACTTGGGAACTGTCGTCGATGAGTCGAAGGCGCCGGCGGAGGAGACGCCGGCCGACGACGCCGAGAAGAAGGCGGAGGAAGCGGCGGCGGCGGCGAAGGCGCCGGCGGATCTGTCGCTGAAGGCGACGACGGTGGACGACGACCAGCTGGGCGCCATGGGCTCGGAGGTACTGAAGGAGCTGACCATGCGCCTTCTGAAGCGCGTCCGCACCCTGGCCGACCTCACAGACCGACGGACCAAGGAGATCGAGTGGGTTCGGTTCGCCACACTTGGAATGGAGCATTTCGGCCGCTTGCACTGCTCTGAGGTTTGATTATTTAGGTATTTGACGAAAGAAATCGAGCGCATGTCGCGGCTGCGAGCCGAGGCGGAGAAGGAACTGACAGAGCTGTCGAAGAAAGAAGACGAGGATAAGGAGCCATCGTTGCGCAAGTCGCGACCACCGTCTCCAGCGATCTCTGAAGTGTCGGCCTGACGAGACTTGACTACTGCACTGTAGACACGATGACGACCACAAGAGTTGGTCCCGAAGGCCAGCAAGCTTGAAAACTTCGCTCCTATTTCCGACCCGTGAGAGAGCTCCCGTTCAGTCCTCGAAGGAGTCGCGCACTTGCGGATACGCCTCGTAGAAGGCCTGGAACAAAGTGGCAACATGCGCAGTTACCATATCACTTCCATCAATTCATTGGCCAGGCACACACGCACCGAATAGAGTCGGACGGCGTGCTCCAGCGCGGAAGCGCCCAGGAACTCTCGAATCGAGTGCATGGCCAGCTGGGCGGCGCCAACGTCGATGGTGGGAATGGCCAATTTGGCCGACAGCGTGGGTCCGATGGTCGAGCCGCAGGGCGAGTCGTTGCGCACCACCACCTTCTGCACAAAATGAAGTGGGTGACAGGGGTGGAAGCAAGCAGCGCCGCGCGCGCCCACCTGCAGCGGAATGTCCTTAGAAGCGGCGATGTGCTTGAGCACCGCGTGCGAGTAGGAGGTGGTGGCGTAGCGCAGGTTGTGGTTCACCTTGACCACGATACCGCCATGGAGTTCGGGACGGTGGTTCTCCTGCCATTGGACTTTTATAGAGCGCAATACTTGGGGTACGACTGACAAGAGAACCAGCGAACCTCGTGTTTGCCCATGTAATTAGGATGGAGCGCGTGAGCCTGATCGGCGCTGATGATGAAGGACTTGGCGACGGCCCTCTCGAAGCTGCCGCCGGCGCTCAGGCGACGCAGGATCCACTCGGTCAGCGCTGTCTCCGCTCCCTGCGCCGAGCAACTGCCGCACTGCAACGGAAGTTGAGCTCGGCTCGTTTCAGGATGACTAAACGTGACTTCAGTTGTCGCTCGGGAACCGCGCCTCTTCGTTGTCGAAGCAGACGGCCATTCGGATGTTCTGCTCGCCTTCCAGGCCGCCGCTGTCGATGAGGGCGCGCACCGCCGTGTAACTTCCGACCAGGTTGTCTAGCCGACCGCCGCTTATGAACTCGTCATTGAGACCGACGACCGCCTAGACGAGGTAAAGTACTGCAACGAAGCGCCACAGTAGCTCAACCTTCTGGTATGGTTCATCCTCCGAGTGTCAGAGCTACGCTTGACAGAGAACGGTAGCGTGTGTGTTGTACATACGTACAGCATACACAGTACACACCGCCGGCTGGCTGTCGTAGAGCGAGAGGTCCCAGTCCAGGATGTCGTCCGGCTGGACGGCCAGCTCCTGGGCGACCGTTTGAAGAAGCGCCGAGTGGTGCTCCTCCTCCGGCTTCTTCTTGCCCTCCCCTTCTTTGGCTTCCTCCTTCTCCTTCTTGGTGGAGGCCAGGATGGCCACCAGGTGGTCCTCCTTGTTGGGGGCGAACTTGTCCCGCTCGCTGTCCAGGTGGATGGCCAGACTGGGCACGAACAGCATCGGGCGGCGCAGGTCGACCAGGCGACGACGCAGGGACGAGCCCTCCTGACGAGAAAGGACTGCTTGAATGGAAAGAGGTGATGCTGTACCCGGTACAGTCGGGAAGTGAACAGTTCGACCGACTTTGACGATGACTTGGCCGGCCACACTGAGGTCGCGGTCGAACCAGGTGCGCCACAATCCGCCGCCGTAGGTACTCAGGCCGACCATGTCGAATCGACCTCGGGTGATCTTCGACTTGGGCTTCACCTGCAGGCAGAGTAGCCATGTAGAAAGAAAGACTGCCAATTTGCAGCTTCCAAAGAGCCCACTCTCAGACAGGGGCTGTCGGTGTGCGCCCCGACGATGGAGAAGCCATTTCCGGCCGTCCAGGCGCCGCCCACGGCGAACGCGTAGACGCAGGTGTTATTGCGGGTAAGGAAGTACTGCAGAGAAGTAAACAACAATGCGTTTGTGACACAGTATCGCTGCGAGAAAATCAGCCAACTTTGCTAGACGGGGCGATTTCCCAAGCTTCAGATTCCTTCAGTTCGACGAAGCCGGCGGCGCGAAGTAGCTTCGTACACTCGGCGACGGCTGAATTGCTGGGAACGTTGTGATGTCTAACTCGACGAACTATGTAGCAAATCCAGGCGCACCCCACCGTGATATGGTGTAACGGCGGCGTTGAGAAACTCGACGAAAGCGCTGGCCAACGCCTTCGACTTGGACGCTTCCATTGTTGTCGCAGTAAGCTTTGTCGTTGCTTGGCTACTTCTGTCTCACCGCCTCTTGTAGGTGTCCTGGATGTAATACAACACCGCCCTGATAAGGGCAAGGATTCCGATGAGTCGTTCAAAGGAGGAGATATAACCACCAGAGTACACAAGGCATTCAAATCTGTAGCTGCCTCGCTTTTGAAATCATGTTCGCCGCTGGAGGAACACCTCTGCTTTGAATTGCGCGCAGTACTGTGCTAACATAGCAGGATACTTAGATACTTACTACATACCAGGATATGTACTCGCATATCAGGGAACAGACGCTGAACAGTGAACACCCACGAATAGCCACCGAAACTGACCCGCAGCGACATGACGTCTTAGCTATTGCGTCAACCTCTGAAACGAAAGAAAGCTAATCACAGGTGCTTGTCTGGCGAGAGAAGCCTTTCTTCATTGGACTGCGCAAGTCGGGAAACAACCGCGCCTAATACTGCTTGAGGGCAGCGAAGACGATGACCACCGCTGGGATGGAGGCGGTCAGCAGAAGCGCCAGGAAGTCGTAGGCAGCGGTGACGGCGGCGCCGTTGTCGGCGGCGCTGAATCCGGGGCTGGCGACCGCGATGACGCCGCAGGCCAGTCTGGCGCCGGCGTTGCCCGTCGTCAGCGACTCGGGATGTCCTCCTTTGCCGAGGTCGTCCACGCCTTGGTGGAGGACGATCGCTCGGCCCACGATGGAGTGGGGCCCGTCGAGCCTCGCCACCTTGTCCGAGAGATCGACCGTGACCACTCCCTGGAAATCTTGCCCTCTTAGTCTTAGGCAACAGAGCTAGTGAACTATAGACTACTGTGCTTTGGTCACTGTCCAAACCTGAGCATTGGCACGCACGTTGCCCCAGTCGCCCACATGTCTCTCGTCGTCGGCTGGGGCGCCGTGCTTCTTGTTGGTGGGGTTGTAGTGGCCTTTGGCCCCGCCGCATCCCTCAGCCACCGATCCCAGCTCGTGCACGTGGAAGCCGTGGTCGGCGTTCACTGGGGACACGTTCTGCAGAATCCCTTTGACCTACAAGAGTGTCCACGCTGGAAGTTGTATGAATGTGCCATTCTGATAGAGTATGCATGTACCTCCAAGGTGTCATCGGTCTGCGTCAATGTAAGTACGCCGAGGACTCGCGCCCGTTCTCCGGCGGTCAAGTTCTTGTTCTCGAGCATGATCACTTGAGCAGTCAGCGTTTCGGCTTCGGCGAGTCCACACCGAGTGACCAGAAGCGCAAAGGCGGCCACGCAGCAGCTACCCAGTCGGGAGCCAGCGATCATGATTGTGCCAAAACGAGAGATCCAGTAAACAACTGCCAGTCCTGAACTTCGCAGATGTTTGTCTGAAAGTCGAAGGCAGAGTCCCGACGCCGCCGCCGCAGGTCGACTAAACGAGTTATTAGGCGACGCTTCGGCGATGTGTCTGGGCTGTGGCCAAGAATCGAGAAGTGCGGCCCATATATTGCCGTGTGCGGCGGACGGGCGGCGGATGGGCCGAAGTCAGTAGAGTACGTATAAGAGAGGCGCGGGACGCGATGCACTAACAGCGACGAGGTCGCAGAGAGGACAATTACAACCAACGGCGCGTGCCGGCCCTCTTCTGGCGGAGGGGAGGGAGACTGCGAGAGAAAGGATTACCGCCTATGTAGGTATGTAGGTGTGTGTGTCGAGCACACAAACTGGTCGGGCGACAGGCGTCTTTCCGAAAGCAGGACAGGATAGTGACAGGACATGGTATGCAGTGTGAGGGGGCCGATGCAAGATCTTTGGCAAGCCTGCCTACTTGTCGAGATGCGCTGAGCAGAGAGCGAAGACAAGGAAGACACAACAAATCCGAAGGCACTTCTCGTTGCAAAGTGTTAGAATTGCGGTAGTCTTTGGGCTGAAGGATTCTGCTTTCATTCTCGGCTCTTCGGCTCGCGATTCGCCCCAATAGCCGCGGCCGTCAATTCGCACCTCGCTTTGACGAATACCATTGCCAACATCGGTTTGTCGAATCACACGACGAGCTGCAAAACCGGCTTTGTAACTTATGAATTATTTCTTTGTTGACACTGGACAATGCTGTTTGTGAAGAATTGTTTACAATTCAAAGGAAGACCCGCCCCAAAAATGACGGGCAATACAGTTTTACGCGCGACAGGATTCGGCAGTTACATGGCAAAAAGTTAGATATGTACCTAAGTGCTTGAATGTGTATTAGGTATATTTGTCTACCATAGCTAATCGATTTAAGTGCACTGAATTAATTACATTTAGTATTTGATAACATTTGGTGAAGGCTTCCCAATATCTACGTTTGGCTATGAACATCTTGGATGGATTGGCCGATTGTTCCATGTCTGCTCGCTGCGAATGAATGGCCGGTCGTCGTTGTTCTAAAGGCTTGGCCTTTGTGAAAGCCAGCTGCGTATTTGTGGAGGTTACTGTTAGGCTGAGCTACCGTATACCCTTTTCGCGATGACTTGTCTAATGCTGTGAACGAATATGATCATCAACGCAGAGTACGCTACCGTTGTGTACATTGCAGGGCTAACACACTGGTTGATGCAGTTGAAGATTCGATTCCTGGACCATACCACCCGTATTGATAAAATGCAAACCGACAAAGAAGCGCAAGCCTAACCCTGAGCTTTAGTCGAGGCCTAACCCTAGGCTTAAGTGTTGTTTTTGTCGTAATCCAAAGCATTAGAACAAGCCCAAGATTAATCCTAAGAATAAGCAATGTCTGGAATGCATTTCCAATTATGTTCTGTGCTGTCGATATGTCAATGTTCCTCTGCATGCATTTTGACGATACGGAGGTAATCCCCCGACACCGAACAATGAGATTTTGGGTGGGCGCTGCTTCGCGTTGTGCGGCGGAGAAGCTACAACGAAGCGGAAGGCAAGATGAGGTCGATGTTTCTCGGTCGGGCAAGGTTTTGCTCATCAGTCTAGGTCGATGGCGGATATTTCTGGGCTTCGATCATGGCAGGAGTGGTAGTGGAAGAACGAGAAGAAGTCTGCGACAGCGAAAGCGGCGACTGTTCGGGAAAAGGAAAATCGCAGAATGTCGCCGCTGCTAATGCGGAAGGTCCGCCGCCGTCGCAAGGCGATGGAGCTGCGTCGGCGCCGATTGCTGCATCTGGCGGGGGAAATTCACAACAACAACAACAGCAACAGTCCTGGTCCCAGCTTCTCTGCTGTTCGATCTGCGACGAAGGATTCGATGTGAGTTGAGTATTTATGGGGGGAATAAATTTTGCATTACTATGAGGGTAGTTCGCCGATAAACCACGTTCATATCGATTGCGAAAAGCTCTGATTTTGCGCTATAATTCTAGCCTGTCACCTCGGGCAATGCGTCGTCTCCCAAATCGTATTTCATTTCCTTCTGATCAGGCGTTGGGGCGCGTCCCAGTCAGCGGCATCTGCGGCCACGCCGCTTGTTTGAGCTGCCTGAAGAGTTCCGAAGGCGGCGGTCGGACGGTCTGCCCATTCGACGGTGGCGAGATTTCCGCCGAGCTCCCTTGGAATCTGGCGATACTCGAGGTGCTGAGGTCGCCGCCCAGCGAAGAGTCGACGGCGGAGGAGGACGACCGAATCGCGAGGCGCTTCTTTGGCGGAGACGACGACGGCGCCGCCGCTACTGCGCCTTTCGAGAGCTACAGAAGTGCCAGAGCAGTTCTCGTGGCGCTGGCTGGCGGCCTGTCGCGCGCCGAGTCGGACACGGGTAATGAATGACCTTTTCGTCGCTTGCCATAGAAGCTTGCATTGCAAGGGAGAGATGTGCTTCTTTGCAGGAGGTGGCGTCGTCAGCGAAATGCACAGTCGCTCCGTCCAACGCAAACTTTTCTCTCTGCTGTGCTGCCAGATCGTCGACGTGAACGGTGCGATTTTTGCGTTCTCTCCACTGTCACTTGCGCTGCTGACTGCTTTTACCGCTTGCTGTGTGGGTTCAGGCTGCAGGAAGGCGATGAGAATCTGCAGGACGATAGCCGAGCGGGCGATGGGCGAAATCTCCAGCGTGTTCCACAACGCGACCCATCTCTCTTCCAGTCTCTGGTCGGCGGTCCGTGCGAGGGGCTGCCAGTTCCTCGGGCCTGGTACGAACTACTAACTTGACTGAGTACCACTCCAGTATTCGTTCTACCCTGTATTTATTTCTCATCTCCAGCGATGCAAGAGGACGTGTTGCGTCTGGCGCTGGTGGCTCTGTCTGAGGGGGCGTTGATAGCGCGCAAGACGCTGGTCATGTACATCGTGCAGATGCTCAGCGACGTCTACCCGCAGGCGTCCAAGACCTGCGTGGGTCACGTCGTCCAGCTGCTCTACCGCGCCAGCGCCTTCAACGTGAGAGAAAGCTCCTCTGAAGATCTCTGTATTGGAAAACGCCCCCCCCCCCTCCCCAAGCACGGATCCTTGGGGAGGAGCCAGGGCCCCCCCCCCCCCCCCCCCCCCCTACCTACTAGAGCCGGGCCCCTACCTAGCCCTAGTTCTGAGCGAGCCTTTGAGATTCGGCACAATTTTTTCACTGTTGGCCTAGAAGTAGCTTTAGGTAGATTTGCCTGTTTACCTATTTGGGAATGCATCTGCCCCCCCCGCAGAAGAACTCTCAGATCCATGGCTAGATCCCATCCTTCGCCCACGAAGATGTGTTGTGAGTGTCGTCTGTGATCCGAGCCTGGCGCCCTCCGACTTTTGCCAAAAGCGAACTCTGTCTGTCTGTCAGTCAGTCTGTGCGCTCTCCGTGTCTTCAGGTGTTCAAGCGTGAGAACGAGTCGTCTCTGATGCAGCTGAAGGAGGAGTTCCGCAGCTACGAGTCTCTGAGACGCGAGCACGACGCCCAAATCGTGCAGATCGCCGGCGAGGCGGGACTCAAGATCTCCCCGGACCAGTGGTCGGCCCTGCTCTACGGCGACCAGGGCCACAGATCCCACATGCAGTCCATCGTTGACAAGGTGAACTGCTGTTGCGCCTCCGCTTTGCGAACGATGTCAGCAGCAGTAGTGTGAATGCGGCTCCACTATCATCCCGTCCCTGGGCGCATAACGCCATTTTCCTTGTTCACTGGAGATCGCTAGCAAAACTTTGAACTCGCGAATTTTAGCCAAAATCGGGCGCATTTGTTTCCTCATATTATCTTGAAAACGGTTCGACCAAAAGTTCCGATTTTTGCACACAACAATGTAGACGTATGTAGGTATTGAATGCCACAAAATCCCCCTTGGTGAGAAAAAGTCGAAATTTTGCCACACGGTCAAAAAATCACACTTACGCCGTTGGAGGGCCAAACTGTAGGTCACCTAATGCCGCTTTCAGAGATCTCTACATGAACGGCCTAAATCGGTTGGGCGTACCGCGAGTTACTTCCGAAAAACGCCCAGTCTCCGTTCTGTTTGAACCAACTTTAGTTCTGGTTGCAGGCCCAGGCGCCGCAGACCTACCAACAAGCGGTGGAGGAATTCAGCCAGCTGCTGAAGAGGAATCTGGAAGGCGGAACCGAGCGAATGGTCGCGCTGCTGGCCCATCTGAAGCAGCTGGGCGCGGTGGAGCCGCCGTCGGACGAGGATGAAGATCTCGGGAAGGCGCTGGAGAAGCTCGTCCTCTGTCTGGGCGCCACGCAGGCCATTCTCGAGGGCTTGACGGAATTCAGCGCAGCTCAGTGAGTGGCATGAGCTTTGGCGCAAAGTGCTTGCAACAAGCGCAACCTGAGTGCGTTCGACAGGCGCGAGCGACGTCAGGCGGCCAGAGCGGCCGTCCAGTGGAACGGCGAGTCGGCAATGTGCGCCCCCGTGCCGCCGTATCCCTCCTCGTCGCTGGCGTACAAGGCGAAAATGTGCTACTTCGTCACGTCGCGCGGCCACTGCCGCCTGGGCGATCGCTGTCGCTTCGCCCACTCCCTGCAGGAGCTGGAGACGAATCGGATGGCGTCGTCTGCGCAGCAGCAACAGCAACGGCCGAGATTCTTGAACAACGGGTGAGCGAACGAGCGCTACTAGCGTTGTGTGTGAGAAGTATGCTTCTCGCTTCAGCCAACTGGGTCAAGCGCACGCGGTTCACGTGGCGCCCATTCATGGCCAGGCGCCGGGTGTCATGACGCCGCCTTATCCACCGCACCAGTTGCCGGTTCACCCTGAGCAACAGCCGCAGTACTTCGTGCAGACGCACGCGGTCCCAGCCAACTGTCAGCAGTTTGGGGCGCCGCTGGCGGCCTACCACCAGCCAGTCATGCGAGGTTTGACGCCTTGTGTTGTTGTCGCAATTGAAGCGGCGCCTCTCTTACCGCCGCCTTTGCTTCAGGCGGCTGTTACGCGCAAGTGGTCCCCTCGGGGTACTACCCGCCGGAGATGGCGCAGCAGCCTTGGCAGTACCAGACGCCGGTGGCGCCCCCTGGCGGCTACGTTCTCCAACAGCAGCAGCAGTCGAACCAGCACATTCACCAGCCGCCGCCGCCGCCGCCCTACGTGGCAGCAGCGGGCCATCTGATGCACCACCATCACCACTCGCCCACCATCGTCTACCATGCGACGCCGCCGCCGCACGGCTACTTCTCGCCGGCGCTGACGCCGGCGCTCAGCGACGAGTCCTCCTTCGACAACGCCGCCGGCGGAGGCGCCGCTGTCGCCGTCGTCACTTCTCGAGCTGACTCGGCGGCGGTGGCGGCGGTGCGCGACCACCTGGCGGAGCTGTGCTGGCGACGGGACCAGCTGATCAAGAGCCTGTCGTCGACCGAAGAAGGCGAGAAGCTTTCTGAAGTCGCGCAGCCACCGCTGACTGCGCATGAGGGCGGCGGCGCCAGCTCGAGCAGAGAGGACGAGATCCTTGCCGAGCTACGCCAGATCACCGACGAGATCGAACTGCTCAGTCTCCACTGAGCCACTGATAGAGAGAGGGTTTAGGAGAATGTAACCGCTTCCCCTCCTGCACCCGCTCGCACTCCGACTCTTTTGACGTATCTTGGTTTCCCCAGGGAGTCGCTGTGTGTGGTACACTCTGCCCTGCACTCGTGGTCGCACTCACTTCGGATTCTAGTTCTTCGCACTTGCTCCCACTTAGGTATATCTAAGCGAGCTGTAAATCGGAGAAACGTGTACTACTATCTACGGTGTTTGCGCTCCGTTCGTGTTGATGTGCGTCGTCGTCGTCTTGGTTGTGGTTCTCCCTTTTCAGTAAGTCGTTGTGTCGCGCGGCCGTTGTACGGTCGTGTCCCCCGGTGTTCTCACGGCGAACTAACCGAGCTACCGTACCGACTACGTCGACCATTCGGGCAAGACGCGTCTCTACCGCTATAGGTGATTCTGATTATCCCTGGAGAAATGCTCCACGACTAGAGCTGTCGTTAGTAGGATGTACGTAGCTACACCTACATTGCATGTCGTTTGCTCCTCTCGGTGTGTTGTGACGTCAAATATTAGTCCCTGTGCATTCTCAAGCTCGGCAGCTATCTAGAGTATACAGTTCGGCTTTAAGACTGTCTGTCCCCTGAGTGGCGATTGAGTCGTCGCGTCAATCGTTGGCGTTCCTTGGTGTTCTGCGTAGGACATGTGAAGCGTACGTACTGTGTACCCCACAGCGCTGGTAGACGGGGAGCTTCTTGCGCTCTCCATTTGACGGCGTTATACCCCCTTCGTTGACTCCTTGTAGGAGCGCACTGTTAGGGCCGTTGCATGAACGAATGACTGCGGTGTGTCTATCTGTTTTCTAAAACCACATATATTCGTTCATGCAACGACACCCAGGTCTTTGTCGTGGTTCTGTCTGGTCCTACATGATGAGGAAGGTATGCTTCTCCGAAATGCGCCTATATTGTCGCGGAAGTTATCCGTTGGCGCTAACTACCTATGTCGTTTGTGATGTTTGCATCCTCCCATTATTCTGTCCTGTCTTCAAGAATAGAGGGTTGACACTTGCTGTTGACTGTTCTGTGTAGCGGTCAGCCGGCCGGAGCAGTATTGTGTGGCGTTGTGGTCAAGTAGCGTATGGTAGCGTGTCCATGGAAGTGTTACAGATCGCTCGGTTCATAGAAGTCAGAAATTGCTGGAGCAAAGCAATGTCGCAGCAGCAAGCGCCGGCGCCGCAACAGCAGCAGCAGCAGGCGGCCATCCCCCAGTACTCGGTGCCGTCGGCGTCTTCTGCGCAGCTCCCCCAGTCGAAGTACCAGCAGCTGCTGGCCATGATCGAGGAGCTGGGAAGGGACATCCGACCCGCCTACACGGGCAGCAAGAACAACACGGAGCGCCTCAAGCGCAACATCATACACGCGCGCATACTCGTCCGCGAGTGCCTCATCGAGACCGAGCGCAGCGTCCGCGGCGCTGGAGGAGGAGGCGCCAATTGAACTGCTTTAGAACTCGACGACTGCGTGGACTCTTTCGCTGTTTGTAGCTGCACTGTTCGTCGTCTTCTCTATGCCCTCGTTCTCCTACCATTATCTGGACGAGTGCTCACCCTCGTTTCAACCGGACTGCGCGACCTTCTGTCCCGTGGAGTGCTGCTCTGATATTCTGGCCGTCGGAACCTATTCGCTGCTCCCGTCGTCCGAACTTCGTCGTGGGAACGTCGAACTCTTTAGCGTGCTGAATCGGAAGCTGACACCGCTTTCGACTGTCAAGACGACGGATGACGCGGCGGTCTTTCGCCTTCGTTGGACCGTCGACGGCGGACGACCCGTTCTGTATTCCGCGCTGACCGATGGTAGCGTTGGACTGGTCTGTGGAGTCGACGGCGATGCGCGCTCTGCGCTGTACAGCTCGTATAAGGTGAGAGAGACCGAATTGAATTCTTTCGACGACCCGTCGGTTATGTCAGCTCGTTCAGTTGTCGGGAGACGGCGCCATGCTACTCTGCCTGTCCTTGTCTGGTGCCTCGTCGGGCGTCGCTGGGGACAGCCGCGGTCGCCTGCTCGAATTCGACTTGACACGGGCGTCTTCCGGCTCCAAATGTTTGCGTCAGTGGGCGGCTCACCAGCTACCGTATCAGGCGGAGGAGCCGGCGCAAGTTTGGGCCGTGGAAGTCTCGCGTCAGCAGTCTCCCACGTCGCTGTGCTACAGCGGCGCCGACGACGGCCTGCTGAAGCTGTGGGACTTGCGCTCCGCCTGCGTCACGGCCGTCTCCACCAATCGTTGCCACTCGGCCGGCGTTGCGCGGGTCCTGGAGTTGAACGACGGCCGCCGCCTGCTGACGGGCAGCTACGACGACCGCGTCCGCTTGCTGGACGCGCGCATGCTCGCCCGTGGGGAGGCCGTGGCGGAGTTCAACGTCGGAGGCGGCGTCTGGTCAATCGAACAGACGACTTTTGCGGACGCCGACGCCCTCTTTGTGGCCTGTATGTACGGCGGGTGGCGCCTGCTGGAATTTCATTCCGACGCGAGCGCCGACGCCGTTTTCGGCACGCTGTCGTCAGATGTGGCGGCCGGCGATGGTCTAGTGTACGGTGCGACTCTTGGCGCGTCCAATAGTAGTAATACTCGTCTGTTCGCGACCGCAGTGTTCAATGACGGCCTTGTGCGACTGGGCGAATTGTCCGATCGACCGTCTGACTGTTACAGTGCGCCTGCCGTTTGTTGAAGAGTCGTAGTATTGTTGATCGATTCCTGAGCTTGGCACTTGCTGACTTGTGAACTACGCGAGAGACACAGGATCACACAACTGCAGACGCCCATAAAGCCATCAGGAGATGAAGTGCCGAACAATGTGACGCTGTGAGTGAGCTACGTACCTACCGCCGCGTAACCTAGCAGCTGCATTTCGAAGGGGCCAGACCGTGAACTTGGGCGAGTCGATTCGCCGAGGCCAGGAACGGCGATTGTAAAGCAGGCGTTGTCGTCAGGAGACCCTTGCGGTTGTGCCTTGAGAGGCCGGCTCTTCGAAGCGGAAGCGAGGCCGAGTGGCGTCGGCTCAGGTCCTCGTCGTAGTAGTCGACCGCCGCGTCCTCCTCACTGACGACGACGACGGCCGACCGGTAGCCGGACGAATTAGAGGAAGCGTTCGAGCGCAGTGACAGAGGCGATGGCGGAGAGCGGCTCAGGTTGGAACCCAGACGCGCGAGAGAGAGCCACTTTGGAGAGTTGTCTTTCTGGTTTCCGCGACGACGGTTGGCGCAGCAGCAAGCGAGCAGCGACGCCGCCAGTAGTCCGTTCAGTGCGAGGGAGACGGCAAGAAGCACTCTGGCCGTTTGGCAGTACGGTGGCGGCAAGTGAGCTTCGGGGTCGCAGTTCGCGATCTCCGCATTGGGTACAGCGCCACACAAAGCTCGATCAAGGCACCGTCGACTGCGCACTCGGAATGACCGTCCGCCGTCGCCTGGGGATGGCTGGCAGTCGCCCCAAGGACTCCACTGTTCGAAGCCGAACTCTGCAAGCAAACTATGACGGCCAATAGCCAATGTACAATACATTGTCTACATCACATTGCCGTGTACTACGTGTAGGTTAGCGACATACGTACATCTAGATATGTACAAGATACGGCGATCTCCACCCGTCTCCTCACCATCCGGACAAAGTTCTGTCGAGCATGGAACATTTTCTACTCTCCTGCCTTCACAGCTGCCGTCGATTGCCGCGGTCAAATTGTGCTGCCACAGGCAGTTGCGCACGCGACTTCTGGAGCCGCCGCACTCGGCCGAGCAAGCGCCGAACTCCGACCAGCAAGACCATTGGGCCGTGGGCGTCGACGTTTCAATGGCCTTCCCTGGACAATACAAGTTTGCATGTCTCGTCTACTGTGAATGATAAAGTAGTTTACAAATTCGGCTACCCCAAGTCAATCGACAAAGAGGCTCGCTACTGTCCTCGCAAACTTCGACTTCTTCTCTAGGGGGCAACAGCTCGATCTGACGAGGGTCCGCCACCTCGGCGCCGCACGCGAACTTGAAGCGCTTCAACCTGGGAGAATAGTAAACTGCCCAATTTCTACAGTAATACGTACCGCGGCGAACCATGCTGTTGGACCTGCAAGACTTACCTTATGACTTCCCCAGTCACGTCTCGCAACCAAGGAGTCCAATCGGACCATCGCCGAACCACTGCAAGCGACAAGCCTCGTCAAGTAACTTCAGTGGTCTACAGTGCAAAAGTTCGTTCCAAACGATGGCACCTGGGCATCTTTGGGGTTGGCAATCGCGCGCCTCAATGTTACATCCTGGGCAAATGGTGCCGCCGGCTTTTGGCTACAACAGGTCACCTTTCTTCTGGAGCAACGGAAAAGCAATGACGCTCGCACAATGTACGGCTTCAGTATACCGTTGGGTTGTTGCAGAATCGATGTCGCTTCTGCCAACCAGTGGAGGCGCCGCAGCGTTTGCCGCCAACGGAGCAGCTCGACCAAGGCAGCCACTCCGACCAGCCGCCATCCAACGGCTAAAGAAAATACGTGCGTTCCAATCTACGATGTCATACAACAACCGCATAACACCAATCGACCAGTCGCCAACCGTGGGCTTCCCCAGCAGCGACGTTTCCTCATCTTCTGAGCAGTCTACGAGAGCGCGGCAGGGCTCGGTGTCGCCGGAGTGGCCCCGGCAGCGCCTGCCTCCGAACGAGGGCGCGGGCGAGGAGCAGCGCCGTCGTCGACGTCTCACGCCGCCGGAGCCGCAGCTGACGGAGCAGGCGGACCAGCTCGCCCACTCGGACCAGAAGCCGTCCACTGCGACAAAGTGGACGAGTTGTATTTTGCGATGGGCATACGGTATAGCAAGTTTTCCTTTGCTTTAGAGTGATATGTGCACCTCTGAAGAAGCAGGTAGTGCATTGTGAGTGTACATATTTACTTCCTCTCACCAGAACAGTTCGCCACTTCCACGTCGGGCCAGGACTTCAGCGGCTGCCGCGCATCATCCGCTTGCCCTGAGTCAGGCAACGGCGAGAGTCGCAATCGGCACAGGCACTTCCCAGCCTCGGCGTTCGCATTGGAACAGTTGTACCAGTTGGACCACTCGGACGGTAGGGCGGCTTCTGCAACGTTACTTCCCGTATGGACATCCGGTTGCCGGTCAGCATGCGCGCGAAATACCACCTCGCGTTTGGCAGGAGCCGGCGCGGAAGGAGCGGTGACGCTTCCTTCTGAGCTTCTCGACGTTCTCCGCGGCGCATCTCTTTGCCCGTTTGTCCCATACGCAGTAGGGATCGCCGGAGGCAATGCAGCGGTGGCGCGTCTGACGTGAAGAGCAGCCAACGGACAGAGGTATACGGACAACCTCGGTCGGCGTTGAAATCAGCAACGCGTTCTGAAATTGGAAAATGAACGTCTTGTCTGTCTATATGTAGATAGGTATACCTTCTAAACATTTTCAGACGAATATATGTACACTGAAACAGTACGGTAAGTTGGTACCTATGTAGCCTATCATTCCATCATTTACCTCGTGTGAAAGTAGCTTCATGGCAACTGATGACGATTTGTTCTGGCGGCCAATGGGAACTATTCTGTGAAGAAAGCAAGTTTGCTTCTCCGAGTTGGTCACCAGCCATTTGTACAACGCTCCATCCTGGTCCACCACCCACAAGACGTAGCCGGGGAATTTCGGTCCGATTCGGTCGATGACCAGTGCCGCATAGCTGTTGGAAGAACGGAGTTTATGACTGGTCTAGGTAACTGCATTGAACTGAATTAGGTACATAAATGGTCACTCATCAGTGTTCAACTGTGCCACAGTATACAGAAAGACGGGCTTTCGCATCACTTCGGTGCAGAGACACAATATGAACCACGTACAAGCCGTCACAAGACTGTTCAATTCAACACCAACGCTGCAGGCAGTTTGCTTTCCACAACCAGGATATCCGGGTTTTCACAAGTCGACCAGTGAAAACCCGGACATTCGGGTTTTCACTGAATCCGGGTAGTCACGGTAACATATATACTCGCCGCGCTGGGGCGCGGCGAAAAAACCGCTTGGCGATCCGATTTGTGTAGCGCGAGAAAAGCTGTTAAGACGATTCTGTTCAATCCGACGCCCCCTATAGCACTCCTTTGCAAAGTGGAGTGCCAACAACAACAGCAACAACAACAGAGTCTCTTCTCACCTGCAATTGTTGCGTCTGTCGTCGGTGGAATAGTCGCAGTATCAGACTTCGAAATTCGCCTGTTCGTTCAGCATTACGTTGTCGGCAAGTTCGGTGCCGGGAAGAGTGTTGCTCAGTTGGTCAATGATTTCACCGAGTGTAGCACTGTACCTAGTACTTCGTATCATAAATGCGATCCAGAATTGGGCCAGGGGGGTCTTTGGGGTTTGGGGGGCCTCCGGATCGGGAATCCGTTTCCTGATCGGCTCGAAACGGGGGGGGGGGGGGGGGTAGACAAATGTACCTAAAAGTGCCAAAAATTCGCTATTTTTGCTCTATTATGGCTCGAATTTCATGGAAAATGGTCAAAAATACACAAAAATATCGCCGCAGGCGAAAGTTTTGACCAATTTTGTACTGATTTTGGGAAAATTTCTTGCTTTTCCGGTTTCATCTGGGTAAGGGGGGGGGGGGGGTCTGCGACGAAAATTTCAAGGAGGGGTTGGGGGTATCCGGAAATCCCGTCCGGATGGCCAAGGCTAGGGGGGGGCCCCCCCCCCCCCCTCCTCAATCGCACCTATGCTTCGTATCGGTTCCCACCAGAGCCAGAGCGCTGTCTGGCGGCTGGAAAGTCCGGCCGATCCATCATAGTTTCGTTCAAGCAACAGCCCTATTGGTAGCAGGGAAGAGAGACTATCACGACTCACGATAGATAAAAGGCGAGGGAAAAGACGTGACGTCAACTTGACCTGAAAGCGCGTGGGCCCAAGGTTTTCATGGTAAGCCATAAACTCGCTATTTCGCTGCTTTCCATCTATTTCGGACTGTATTCACAACATTTCGGTGCTGAGAAACATAGGAACCACTTGCAACTTTAGCAATATTCCCGTTGCCGACGACTTTCCACTGTGGAAAGCGACGACGACGACGAGGCATCAGTTCAACATCAACGACAACGCTGCCGCTTCTTTTGGCAGTGACTAAAAACCGAACAGCCGAACAACCGAACAGCCGAACAGTTACCGTAATCCATCGAATTGCCTGAACTGCAGCAACGCGGGCCGGCGCTTCCCCCTCTGCGCCTCTCACCTGCCGGTTCGCGAGCAGGTCGGCCGGCGTCTGCAGCCGTCGTCACTACCGCTCACTCTCCTTTGCGCCGTCCACACGACTTGGAGAGCTTCCCTGCACTCACTTCCGCAGGAAACGTAGCGCGCAGCCACTAGGCGGAGCTCTACTTCTCGCCTTCTCTCTCTCCCTGACACTGTGCAACTGTGCAGTGCTTGTGTGCGATGCCTTTCTCAGTCGTGGTTCCGGCGCACGGCGACTGACTTCCAACGAAGCAACCACAAAGCCAAAGCAAAGCCGCACAACGCGAGCCTCTCACTTCTCTACTCGAGAAAAGGCAGCGAGAGAACTGAAGAAGAGCAGCGCGTATCGACGATTATATGGAAAGGCAAGACGCGCTACGCTATCAATCGCCACGACGTACGCAACGCACGGCGCTAACAAAGAAGGGGGGCGCGCACACACGGCTATCTATGCAAGATACGCGCGCGCCACGAAATCGTCTTACGCAATGGAGCGTCCGCGCCAACAGCGTGGGAACGACGAGCGAGCGCGGAACAAAGAAGGCACACTTACTGCAGCCGCCTGCCTATCAAACGGGATATACGGCGCTACAGTAACCTACCTACTACAAAACACACACGAGGGCGCAGGAAACAGGAAGAAACAGCGGACGGAAACGACAGCAAACGAATGCATACCATGTAGGATGGCCAATTATCCTACATTCTCCGTCCTGGCTGGGCCGATCGCCCTCGATCGCTTCAGGGGGGTCGCAGAGAGCCTTGGCGGAGTAGCAGCTCCTTGCTCTCCAGAGAGTGCTTGATCTTCACGTGGGCCAGCCCGATGGCTGTGGGATGGGGGCTCCCCGCTCTCCCTGGGGTGGGGTCAAACCCGGCTTCCCCATTGCCCACGACTTCCTCGTCCAGTTGTCGCTGAGACAGGAATCGGTGACCAGTGGATCCAGGCTCCCAGTGGAATCCTTGGGTGGCCTTCTTCAGCCCCTGCTTGGCCTTGGAGTGGCTCTGGCAGTTGCCGCTGTGGCCCAGCTTGGCCGACTGGCCGTCCACGTCCAGCTTCTTCTTGGCCTGTCGGCGCACACCACCGACCTTCCTGGCCTTCAGCACCTTGGGAGGCGCGCCAGGGACCATCTGCAGCTGGTAGCAGTGACCGCGCACCTGGGGTTCCTCAGCGAGCAGGCTAGCCGCTCTTCCGCTTTCACCCTCCAGGCCGGTTTGCTCTGCAGTCTCTCCATGGGGGTCCGCCCTGGCTTGTCCCAAGCCAGGGGCTCCCACTTGACACCCGACTTCAGCTGTTGGGACCACCTGACACCCCTTGTCAGCCGTTGGGGGGTCCGCCCTGGCTTGTCCAAAGCCAGGGTCTCCCTCCTGGTCACCAACCGACTCACAGTCATCCTCAGAGGGGGCTTCACTGGGGCACCTTCCTCCCAGCAGGGTGCGCTGCCTCTGCAACGTATTCACCCTTCCCTGCCTCTCAGCTTCATCTCTGTCCATCAGCGCAGAAACCTCCTCCCAGGTGAACTCTCCTGGCGCCAGCGGAGGCTGCTCTGTCCTCTGCAGACCACTCTGCAGCTGCCCCACCTTCTCTTGCTTCACCTCCACAGGCGGCGGCTTCGTCGGACAGTTCCGCGCCACGTGGCCAAACTTGTGGCAGCTGAAGCATTCAGTCAAAGGGAAGCCTCGGGCGTCAGTGGGCCGCTGCTGCCCCTTGTTGCCACCAGACTGGGCATCACTGGGCTGCTGTCCGCCTCCTCGACCACCCTGGGCGCCTCCTTCGACCGACGCCTTCTTCTGACCAGGCTGACCACTCTGCCCTCCCTTGGCAGGCTTCTCTGGAGCCTTGGCGTCCAGCACATTGCGCACGTACTGACACAGACCCTCCAGAGACTTGGTCTCGCTGACAGCGTAGGCAGAAGCAGTCAGATCGTCTGGGAGACTTCTCAGCAACTGGTCTCTCACCATGTCGTCCCAGATGCTAGGCTGGGTCGGCCAAGCTTTGTAGACTAGCCCTCGCAAGGCCGCCACGAACGCCTCGATCGACTCACTTCCCCTGCTCCAACCTCTGTTGAAGAACTCCTTGAGGCAGACGTGCGTGGGCCTGTGGTCGGCGTAGACGGCCGCCAACTTCGCCACGACTGCCTCATAGTCAGCCAGATTGCCAAGCGCTTCTCGCGTCTGGTGCGCCAGCTCGCAGGGGTGGTCCTTGAGAAAGGACTGCAGCGTCACCAGCCACAGTGACCTGGGCACCTGCGTGGCCACCATTCGGTCCTCAAACGCTCTCTGAAAACTGTTCCAGTCACTGCCCACCTCCCCACGGAAGTGTGGCAGCGCTCCCATGTCTCGACTCGACAACACTGTTGGCGCTGGAACAGTCTGCCCTGGAGCGACAGTGGGCTGCACCTTCTGCGTCCACGCCCAACCCGCAGCCTGGGTCCACGACCACTCACCTTGGCTAGCCATCGCAGGTGGCAGCACTGGCATGGGGGTTGGCGCTGGCAGCGACACCACTGGAGGCACCAGCGGAGCCGTGGGCCCACCATACTGACCCGCTCCACTCGACGCGTTCACTCTGACACTGGGAATCCCTCCCAGCGCCGCTTGGCCTGACGTCGTGGTGGTCGTCGCCTGCATGCCACTCGCAGTGGTCACTGGCAGGGACGTCGAAGTTCCACCAGACGTGACAACAGATACACTGCTGACTCCACCACCCACCGTTCCACCTGCCGGCAACGGCGCGACTGGCGCGGCCACTGAAGCGGGCACCGTGGTCGTGGGAGGCGTCACCGTGGCTGACGCGACTGGCACAACTGAAGCACTACTCGCCGGCGGCGCAGCCGACCCTAGCGCCTGCCCTTCCAGCTGCCCAACGCGACCCGCCAACGTCGTCAGACTGCCATTCAGAGTGGCCACGCTGCCACTCAATGGTTGGAGCTTCTGGTCAATGACTGAAGCCAACTGCGTCAGCAGCGACTGCACGTCAATCCCTCCTCCGACGCTAGTCTGTTGAGGCTGCATGCCGTCTCCTCCACCACTGCCACCCCCACCCAAACCGAAGACTGGCGTCTCAACAGCGGCAGCGGCTAGCGCCTGGCTGTCTCTCTGGGCCGCGCGACAAGCTCCACAAGTCCACGGGCCATTCGCCACGTCTACCTGGTCATCTGGGATGCAGTTGTGCCCCACATCACCATGCGACAAGCGCCCGCAGCGCCCCGCGCACGTGATGGGATACTGCGACGACAGCACCTCCTCCTCACAGAAGCAACACGTCCCCACCACGTCATCAGTCTCCATACTGGACGTCTCTGGGTAGGACTGCGCTCCTGTTCTCGTCTTTACCATAGACGGCGGCGAATAGAGTTGTCTAACTCTTTACAGGGCTGCGCAAGCTCACCTGTGTTCGCCTCTCTTTCAGGGAAAGCCCTCAGGCACCTCCTGATTCTCTACCAGCCTCAGCGCTGCGTAGGACACCTCGTCAGCACCTTCAGAGAGCAGCGGCGTGCACCTGTAGCTGACCCTCTCAGCCAAAGCGCTCACCCAAGCTCTCGTGCTGAGCCGACGACTCAGAGCGTCAGGAGACTCCGCAAGCTGTGGTCGAAGCGGCGCTGCAACTGATCTCAGACTAGCCGATCTCAGTCAGCTTTTGCTTCCGTTCCAGCTGCTCCGACAGCTCTGCAGTCACCACACCACGCTCTGCTGGCTATCCGCTGTCTCGGACACCACTTTGCAGCAACGCGGGCCGGCGCTTCCCCCTCTGCGCCTCTCACCTGCCGGTTCGCGAGCAGGTCGGCCGGCGTCTGCAGCCGTCGTCACTACCGCTCACTCTCCTTTGCGCCGTCCACACGACTTGGAGAGCTTCCCTGCACTCACTTCCGCAGGAAACGTAGCGCGCAGCCACTAGGCGGAGCTCTACTTCTCGCCTCTCTCTCCCAGACACTGTGCAACTGTGCAGTGCTTCTGTGCGGTGCCTTCCTCAGTCGTTGTTCCGGCGCACGGCGACTGACTTCCAACGAAGCAACCACAAAGCCAAAGCAAAGCAGCACACACGAGTCTCTCACTTCTCTACTCGAGAAAAGGCAGCGAGAGAACTGAAGAAGAGCAGCGCGTATCGACGATTATATGGAAAGGCAAGACGCGCTACGCTATCAATCGCCACGACGTACGCAACGCACGGCGCTAACAAAGAAGGGGGGCGCGCACACACGGCTATCTATGCAAGATACGCGCGCGCCACGAAATCGTCTTACGCAATGGAGCGTCCGCGCCAACAGCGTGGGAACGACGAGCGAGCGCGGAACAAAGAAGGCACACTTACTGCAGCCGCCTGCCTATCAAACGGGATATACGGCGCTACAGTAACCTACCTACTACAAAACACACACGAGGGCGCAGGAAACAGGAAGAAACAGCGGACGGAAACGACAGCAAACGAATGCATACCATGTAGGATGGCCAATTATCCTACAGAACTAGTTAAACGTGACACTCCGCGAGTGTCAACGTGGCACTCCGCCGATTGGCTTAAACCACCCACTGAAGCTGAACTTTTCGGTACTGAGGTGTACACACCTGTACACACACCCATACACCTGTACACATGTACTGAGGTAAATGATGCTATCACCGCGCGCTGCGGGGCACCGCGCGCTCACTCCTTCACTCCCTCCCAGAAGAGACGCGAGTGACGTCACAACACCACGGGAGGCTAAATTTTCTTTCCCTAGCAGGTTTGGGGCCGGGTAGGGAGGAAGGGCGAAAATGCCGTCTAACCCCACTCATCCCTACGTGACGTCACAGCGGGCAGCCGATAACAAGCGCGCGCGTCCACTCAATCCCTCGCTCGCTGCTCTGCGCTGCTCTGTACACAGGAGCAGTATATTGCTTCCATGCAAACGTTCTGAAGCAGAGCCAGGGTAAGTACCTACACGATATCCAGCACGATGACCAAGGAACTTGCAATAGACGACCAGCTCCAAGCCTCCAACGTATGAAGAATCCCATAACGAGACGTCGCTCGAAGGCGAGCAAGTAGACGCGCTCAACGTTGTGTTGTGTGTATGTCAGGCGTATGTCAGTGCAAGCTGTGTCGTCGTGTGTCACTTAGGAGTGCCAAATATTGTGCTAAGATCTCAGCGCAGCGCTGCAGCGAGCGAGGAATGGAGTGGACGCGCGCGCGCTTGTTATCGGCCGCCCGCTGTGACGTCACGTAGGGATGAGTGGGGTTAGACGGCATTTTCGCCCTTCCTCCCTACCCGGCCCCAAACCTGCTAGGGAAAGAAAATTTAGCCCACGGGAGACCTAAGCCTGGCTATATGGTGGATCTGCTGGATGGGGCGCGCAGCGATTTCGTCTCGGCAAAACGCCAACAGTACTGGCAACATGCGCTGGAACGTGAACGTACAACGGCCCATCTTTGCACCGAGCTGGAACAGACACGTGCAACACGATAGGGAAGTAAGCACCGTGTTGGAAGCAGTGCCCAAACGCAGTCGAAAAGTCATGAACTTGTTGGCCCTAGCCAGACTTGTCCTGGCTGGCTAGTACACAGCGCTGTACCACAATTCTGGATGGGGTTTTCGGACCTTTCCTCCAAAACCAGCCTAACGCATCCGAAAAGGACCGAAACAGACGAAGAATCGCAAAAGTGGCGCGACATTCGACATTCCCGACTCCGAAAATACCTGAAACACCTCTACTTCCATCGTGCCGGCGGTCCGCTCGCTCGTAGGTCGTTCATTGCGTGATACGTGGCGTATTAGCTTGAGGCACACACACACGCGCGGCGATTTCATCGCGACAACGACGGCCATGCACTGGCAAATGGTCAGCCGCGCGCACAAGGACGCATCTGTGCACCGGGCGGGAAAGAAGCGCGCTAATAGATGGCGCTTCTGAAACAGGCAAGGAGCCCGACTTCGCAAAGCACATAAGGGTGACACCACCGCGGCATTTCAAACCAACAATTATGGCGCTCGCCATCTCCAAGAGCGCTCGCAAGCACACAACCGGTGTCAAAAGACCCTAAACCTATTGGTCCAAACTTGCTTCGACGGTCCCGCTACACCGCGCTACACCTCAATACTACCCCGGGATTTCAAATTTTTGCCACAAACCCACCCTAAACCATCCGAAGAGGGTCGAAAGTGAACAGTAATCGCAAAACTAACGCGAAATTCGAACTCCCCGACCCCGAAAACCCCCGAACCAACTGTCAACTCGATTTTGAAAATTTCGGCCAGGGATTCAAAAATTCGACGCGGCCGGGTTACGGTAGCTCGAAAAACCGAAAAGTACGTTTCCGGACCAAATTTTAGCGTAGAATCGATTGGCGGTGTCCGTTTCCCGGTAGAACCACGCGTTTCGGCGAAAAAACCGGCCAAATCCCAAAATCCCCAAATTTGGTCCCCAACGGAAACCTTTTGGCACCGCATAGCTCACGAACGGCTGGATGGATTTCGGCGATTTCGGTGCCAAATCAAAGAGCGCATCCAGACGCCGGCCGGAAATTTTATCTCAGCCCGATCCGCCCAGTAAATCGCGAGATATGATTTTTTGAACGGCCGGAATCGGGTTCTCAAAATTTGAATCTACCGTAACCCGGCCGTGCCGCGTCCAAATTTTCCAATTTTTGATTTCCCAAGTCCGCCTCCCCAAGGGCTACAACATATCCAAAAATGATGAATTTTGATCAAGTGTAGCGAAAATGGCGGGGGACGGAATTATTTTTACTTAGTAAAAATTTGAATTTTTGAATTTTCAAAAAATTTTTCCACTACCGGAATTTTCTCGCTTCCTTTCCACCCTGCGCATCCACCAGGGCTATCGAACGCAAAAAACCGTTTCAAAATCGGTTACTCCTAGCGAAAGTTAGGCGAGCACGTAGAAACCTTGTTCCCTACAGGATGCCTACTGCTCTCCGCCGACTTCGTCGGGGCGGAGTGCCAAAAAGCCGTTTTGCCCAATTTTGGACGACGCGCTGCAAAAATAGTCGTTGGCGCTTGTTCTCAAAGCAATTTGAGTTCACCTCAAACCAAACCTGGTCTGCCCCATTCGCTCCGCGATTGGATTACGGTACTGTGTACTGTGTCGGCTTGTCCAGAAGAAAAACTTTGAACTTTGAACTTTGAACATAGAAGCGGAATTTTGTGAAAATTGTTCTGGACAGCTCAAATTTATTGAGAAATATTGGTGTACATAGGGTTTCACTGCTGCTTCACTCTGTATGCACTATGCAGTAGTGGTTGTAAAGACGACGCCTCAGGAGCTACTCTCAAAAAAGTCTGCACAGGAGCTCTACGCACTGCACAGTCAGTTCAACAGTTTTAGGAAGGAAAATGTCAAATTCCATTAGGTAGAATTCATAATATTGCATGAAACTTTGATGACGATTCTGAAAAAGGACGCTCTGCTTCAACGCAAAAGCGGTTGGCCTCCACCTTCCTCAAAGTAATAGGCGGTGACGGCCCACGATTTTAAATTGGGGAAGAAGTTTGATGTCGCGAACCTCACGAAACATTAATTAAATTTGCATTTCTTTCACTTTATGGGGCTACTTGACATGCGAAATCGTTTCTATGTACGCAGCGCAGCGCAAAAACGACGCGACGTGAGAATTTTGCAAAGATTTGCAAAACCACATTTTTTCAACAATTCGACAGATTACGGTAACTGTTCGGCTGTTCGGTTGTTGGGTTCCTGTTCGGCTGTTCGGTTTTTAGTCACTGCCCTTCTTTTCCACAACGCCGACGGTACGGTACCTCTCGGCTCGATTTCAATTTTGAATTTCGCGAAATTGACAGCTGCTTATGACAATTCAAACTGCAAGTTTGGCGCGTTTTACCGAGCCAATGGGCGTTCGCGTTGATGACGCCCCGCTGTGAACTGTGGCCAATCAGCGCGAACTTTGAGCGTCACAGCGGGACAACGGCCAAACTTCACGCGCCAACGAAGAACCAAGCTTCATTCTTCGATTTTGCAGTCTGAAATTCGGAACAAAAGAAAAGGTCGAAAGGTTTGCTAAGCGAGGTCGGCTGCTGCTCGAGTTGCTGCGAGTTGAGGACCAAATCTTCATCGAAGTCAAAGCGGGAACCCCGCCTTGCGACGATCCGGACGCCTTGATCGCGAAGTGGCCTTCAAACTGCCGAATGAGGCCGCTCGACGCCACATTCGTGAGGTAAAATTCGCCATGTTGTAACGATCGGCCGGTCTGGGATTGATACGGTACAGTGGCGGATCCAGATTTGGGGGAGGGGGCGGAACTTTTGAGGCCACAGGGTGCACCAAGATGGTACAAATAGCATCAAATTTGTTGCGCTGCAGGCGAAAAATGTTGCGAATATTTACGTGTAGCGGTGCGAAATTGCGTTAGATTAGCGCCGTAGGCGAAATTTTGGTCTCTTTTGTTGTAAAACTGCTTTGAAATAGCGCCGCAGGCGAAAATTTTTTCCTCCGGAGGTGCTACCGCGCAAACTTTTTCTTCCTTGGAGGGGGAATGGGGGACGGTTTGGCCGAATGACCCCCCCCCCCCCCCCCCCCCCCCCCCCCCCCCCCCCCCAGTCTGCATTGTAGTGTAGTAACTAGTAAGGTGTCGCAAACTCTCAAGATCTCTCTCTACCGCAGTTCGCCGTTCCAAAGAGGACATTAGCGAAGGCAGCCTCACAGTGAACGAGAGCCACCTGTTCAAAGCCATCGAGTGCTGCGTGCCGTCCGCCAGGCAAGCCACCTGCGTGTACGCACGGTCTAACAGAGCGTGACAGTTAGTGCCGCTTAAATGAGTCGGGCGCGATTAATTTGTGACATAGTTTCGGATTTTCGAACTTGCGTAATGGGAATTGGGAGGTATTGTTACAGTCTTGTCAAATCTGCAAAATATCGATGTTTTCAATTCAACTAAAATGGCAATGTTTGTTGCGATATTTGCAGTCCAGATGTATCGAAGATTGGTTGAAACAAAAAGAAACTTTTCTAGTCGCAGCAAACACAACGATCAGCTAACAAGCTTTTTGGCACTCCGCTTTGCAAAAGCAGGAGT